>BCLG01001834.1:0-62335 GCA_001602295.1 Zoysia matrella
AGAGAAAGAGCAATAAATTATGTTATAGACCCAATCCTCTCAAATGCTAGTTTCTATACTTAGTTTCTATGGTGAGAAAAAATAATAACCTCTTGCATGCTTTATAAATGAGGTTTGATCAATTGTGGCAAGATACAAGTAATCTAAGTTACGTTCATAATACTGTGGCTGCTTACAAAAATCAGAATTTGACAAAAAACAACAAAATAGATGACATTTCTTAGAAAATATAGTCGCGATACCCGTGCTAACGCTACTGTCTAAAAAAATATCCAAAAAAATAATATATTAAAAATAAATTTTGAATTTTTTCATTCTTCACCATTATTCTTAATATCAACCTAAAATGAATTTATTTTATTTTCGAGCAACTTTCTTTGTATCTCATATATTTATTTAAAGTAGTTTTATTTTGTTAACTAACGATGATCTTTGTGAGCTCAAGATTTAAAAAATTTAAAAGAGCTCATCTGTTAAATTTATAAATAATATCTACGAAAAGGTTTCTTCCTACCAAAACGATGCGTACTACAAAATCAAAACATATACGAGTACTCCGTTGCCCTATGCAGTTGGCGTGCGGAGGAGCAGCGATCGAATCGCCGTCCTTCCCGAGAAGAGCAAGAAGATGGGTGTGCATATATGTCTCTCAAATCTAGTAGCTGTCTCTAGTTGCACAAAATCAACATGCTTGCCGGTACAAACCATGTACCCCTCAGCCTGCTGGGAGAGGCCAACACACCTGAACCAACATCTCTCATTTCTCATGGAAACGACAATTTGTTCTTCTAACCAAAAGCCATTCATATATGAGCATTCCCTTTGCTAAGTAGTAGAAGTACTTGGATAATTCCGTCCTTGTATCTCGCTCTCTGTTTAGAACACCATGAGATGAGAGTATCCAAGCTTCCGTCGCTGCTTTTGTTTGTTTCAAGACCCAAATTTTGTTTTCACAACTGAACGATTGGTTGGCTTCCCGTGTTTCCGTCCAGGGCCGTCGATCGGCATGGGCAGCCTGGCCGACGGCACAGGGCCCCCAAATTTTTGGGGCCCCCACTTGCTAATTGCACTTAGAAGGCTAATACGTGAGCTGGCTCAGGTGATCGATGTTCTCTTTCCTTCCGCTGTAAACTGCTCAACTCCGTGTCTGTTCGTCTCTTGGTCCAAAGCAAATAAGCAACGAATTGTGAACCTGCTTAACGCCTCGCCGCCGCAGCGACTACAAAGAAATTGCGATCGGATGCCTCCACAGACGACAGTCCTACGCTCTCAACAAGAGCAACAAGCAGCCAAGCGCAAGCTGAAAAGCACGTAATTGTTCGATTCATCTCCTTTTGTTTTTTCACTTTGCTGTGCTAACTGGCTAACTACTAAGAGCTGAAGCCTTCATCAACAGACTGAGGCCCCAATCCTAATTACATAATTATTATGTCTTCTAGAAATAAAAAGTATGATTTTGGTTTTGAGGAAGCAAGAAAAAACAAAGACCAGAAGCAACAATCAATCTCAAAAAGGTGATATTGACAATTTGACATATTTGGTGTGAGAGACTGAATTTACTTCTCAAAATAAAACTCACGTATTAGGAGTTGAAAATGATCTTTTAGAGAAAATTAAGCATGTAGAGGTAATTAAAGATTTTATTTCAAAGAATACTAGAAGAGTCACACTTTTAGCAGAACACGACTGATATGGATAAGAAAGTTCATCATTTATTTTTTTAGGATGAAAATTTTATTTTTTTAGGATGAAAATTTCAACTGTATATCTTAGTATAATAAATTTAAAAAGCATATATTTAAATATATATTAATTATTTATGTTCTTAAAGTAGGGCCCATCTTATTTTTTCGCACCGGGGCCCTAAAAACTCCGGTACGGGCCTGTTTCCGTCCGCCCGTGGTAAACAATAATATTAAAACGAATTTGTTTTGTTTTCTAACAATTTTTTTAAATCTTATATATTTGTTTCGAGTATTTGTTTCGAGTAGTTGTATTTTGTTAACTAACAATAGTCGGTGTAAGCCTGAGATCTAATAGATCCAGAGATTATCCGTTAGATTTGTAAGAGGTATACGTAGAGAGATTTCATCCGTTAAATTTGTAAAAAAAAATAACTCTAAATGTATTTTTTCGTGTGCACGTAGTGTAACTCATCTTTATTAGATACATTTTACCGTATGTACCTAAAAAAGAAAAACTGTGCTTTTTAAGAGTAGAGAGAGAAGAGATAAAGATAATCATGCCTAAGAAATAGACAACAACTAGTTGGATGCTCGTTGCCACTGACTTCAAATTTATTTTATGGATTTTACAACTTTATTATGAGCGGGTTCAAGGGCAAAGCTCTGTGCAAGCAAAGTTGCAAATTTCAATTTCCATTTGCTCTTCACGTTCATACAGGACTCTGATATTTTTGAGCTAGTGTCAACATATCAACTGTTTACAAATAAATTTGAAAGTTGACGTGGTGTAGGATTTTGTCCATACGGTAGGCACCTGGCATGAAATTGGAAGATTCTGAGTCCAAGATCTGTTTTCCTTTCCTTCATGCTCTTCAAGCTGAGGTCCCAAAAACTGGTTGGATAATTGATCTTTCACAACAGCAGAATCTGATTTAAGAAAAGGCAGCAGATTCGTAGTTTAGAACAAACTTCAGAGCACTCATTGTAAAACATTGGCCTTCAAATCCGTTCTTAGAAACTGAATAACCATGCTATAAAGCTTGGATATAGAACTCTTGATTAGCATCTTGTGGAAAACCGAATCTACTTGGGTCGGCTGGCAAAATTTACCGAATACACCGCCGTTTGATAACGTTACAGAACAGTTGCTAGGCTGAGGCAGCGGTTCTGTATAGGCTGAGGCCCTGAAACTTCAAACATGTGTGGCGTTTATCATAGGCATCTGTAGACAATTGAGTCGAAACTTTAGACTTATTATTTACGAATAAAGCAGTTTCAATTTAGTTAGAAATAAAGCGGCTTCAGTTCTTCAAACAACTTGCACACAACAATTGTGGGACCCAAACAACTCACTAGAATGTCAACGCCAGGAAATCTCTTCGTATGCAGTTTCAAGGCTCGTTTGGATCCTTGCAATTGAATTTATTCTAATAATTATAATTTAAGTATAAATTAATTAAGCTAATATAGTTATATATGAAATATATTTTTATATTTATTGTTTGGTATACAAAAGACATACTTATATGTTGCATTTCTATTATAAAGAAGTGAGTTAAATAGTGTATTATAAGTTATAGATTAGAATTATAGTATAATAATCTATAGAATATATTTCTGTCTTCCTATCTTCCACTCTATATATTTGAGATAGGTTTATTTGTGAACTTGAAAAATTTATGAAATATTAAATTTCAAACAAATAACTTAATCTATTACGTAGATTTCAATTCTTTCAAAATGAATGGATCTAAACACCCCATAGGGAAAAGGGGGAAAATCAACAGGAGCAAGCTATGGCCTAAGGGTGAAAAGTAGTGACTAAATCAAAACTTTGGAGGAGTAAACACGTATCTGCATCACATCCTCATTCACTAGAGTTCAGTTTCGTTTCAAATTGGATCCATTTGGATTAAAATTTCAGTAAGCATGGTTGTTGTGAGCTGCATCACAAGTACCTGTCGAGCACAGACATGACAGAGGAAATGGAGGCCAGGGCATGCTGACGACGGCGAGGCACTCCGCATGAGCACCTTGCCGCAGTCGTTCGTCCCGGCGACCGCGGCCAGCCAGGCCCAGGTGAGGCCCGCCCCCACGAGGAGAGCAGTGGCTCGAAGGTCGGGAGAGTAGCAGTCGACGACAAGGTGAGCTGGGCTTCAGGCGGCCACGCGCGAGCAGGGACGCCGGGCGAGCGGTAAGCCAGACGGCGATGGCTGGCCGGCTGACCTCGCGCGTGGGAAAGGTGGAGGGCCAGGCAGCTCACAGATTTTGCGCGGGCTGAGGCGAAGGCGAGAAAAAAAACGCGTGTGGAGAAGGGAGGAGGAGCAGCGCGCGGGCGTGGGAGTAGGGCGCGACGGCGTATAGGATCCAGCCCTCGGTGATGGAAACGATGCCGCGTTCTCCCCAACGCTTCTTTGGTCGTTTCTTCGTTCATCGGCAGGGGTCGCAAAACCACGGTAAACGGCGCAATTTTTGCGAAAACCCCTCTGGTTCGGTTTGCACGTTTCAGCGGTTTTTGAATTTAAATTTTTTGAATTTTAAAAATTTTATAAATTTTAAAATAAAAAATATGTAAAAAAATAGATAAAAAATGCAACTTCATAGTTGAATCAGTTTTTACGAATATTTTGATTTTGGTGTCGAAAAAATTCGAGAAAAATTGGATGAAGAATATATAAGCAAACCTTATCCGGAGTCACGTGTCCACAGCCTGTTCTAGCCTTTCCCTTTTCCCGTCTGCGAGTTGCACCCGCATATCCGCCGCCCTACCGCGCCGTCTGCCGCATCGAAGCCGAAAACCGGAGGGAACAATGGCTAGCCGAGCGTGTGCCTGCAGCTCCTCAACCCGTCCGGCTTCAGGGTTAGCCGGGCGAAAAGGGCGGCTAGCCGCTCGCCTTTGATGGTAAGCCGGCGCCAGAGACAAACCGCTCGATTTGAGCGGTAAGGCGAGCGATTACCGCGGAAAGCTGTTGGATCTGGTGGGTTTTCATGGCAGAGAAGGTGAAATGGTTGTATTTATGTTGTTTTTCAAATATTGATCGATTTGTTAGTAACTTTAGAACATAGTTGGTCATTTTTCAGGTATTGTTAGTTCTAAGATGGCAAATCAGCCTGATTTGGTTTTGGAGCACGGGGATAACGTGTATCCCGAGTTTCGTTGCAAATATTGCAAGTCTGTGAAGAGAAGAGGTAGTGCCACACGATTCAAGCAATATTTGACACATCGTGGAGCCAGCGTAGTTGGGTGTCCTCATGTTCTCACCGACGTGCGGGACTATTTTCACCAGGAGCTTGATAGAATCGCCGAGCGGAGGAAGGATCGACCTAAATAAACCCTCAGAGAGCACCAGGTTGCAGGTGAGAGAAATGTCAATGAGGAGGACGATGAGGAGATGCAGGCTGCCATGAGGTTATCTAGAGAAGAGGAAGAATTCTGACAGCGTCAGCGTTCGTATGGTGGTCAGTTCGAGAGTGGTGATGTTGGTGCTGATTCATCGCAGAGAGGTGGTGGGTCTGGATTGTTTGGCATGATGAGGAGGTCCGGCTCACAGAGGTCAAGTAAGGAACGAATTCAAATTAGGATCGATACAGGTCTATAGAGTGCGAAGAGCAAGCTAGCAAAGTCGGCCATTGGACGCGCATGGTCGAAATTTTATCATACAGAAGCCATCTCTGATAGAAAAGCCGATAGTTCATACTTTGGTAGTGCTATCAAGGATACACAGAGATGAGGTATGAGACCTTCGTTTTATTTTATTACATGTTTCTTTATATCTTACCATATTTATATCATGTGTCATGATGTTTGCAGGTAAGAGCGTGCCTAGCTCAACTGGGAGAGAAATAGATGGCACATATCTTGATGCTAACGAGTAAGACATCAAGAAGGAATTTAATAAATTCAAGATGGAGTGGCCGATGTACGGTGTCATGATTATGTGTGACTCTTGGACTGGCCCTATAAGGATGAGCTTGATAAACTTCATGATCTACTGTAATGGTATCATGTTTTTCACAACTCATGTGATGTTACTGGGTAAAGCCAATCTGCAGACTTCATATTCAAGGTACGAGATATATGTTTATTGTATGTCAGTATTTGTTTTATTTGTACCAATGTTATTTTGAACAATGAAACGTTCTTGTGCAGAAAATGAATAAGGTATGCATTGATGTAGGTGCAAACAATATTGTGCAGTTTATTACAGACAATGGTTTAAATTATAAAAAGACGTGCAAGCTGCTGATAAACAAGTATCCTCATATTGTCTGACAACCATGTGTAGCACATACAATCAACCTGATGCTAAAGGCTATTGGTGAGTTTTCAGAGCACAAAGCTACGATACAGTCGGCTCGCAAGATTTCTCGTTGGTTGTATAATCATAATCAGTTGCACTCTATGATAACCAATGTTATTGGTGGTGAGTTGGTAATGTAGAATGCAACACATTTTGGCACAAACTACATGTTTCTTGAGTGTATGCTTCGTCGGAGAGAAAAATTCATGGCATAGATGGGTTCTGAGACATTCTTAAACAGTAGATTTGCCAATACCGATAAGGGAAGGTATGCTCAATCTTGCCTAGCAAACATGTCATAATGGAATTCAATAAAACATGTGGTAGATGCAGTGCAACCTTTGTATATGTTTATTCGGTTTGCTGATCAAGACAAGAGCCTTACTTTGAGTGAAGTACTTCTCAGATATCATTTTTGTAAAAAGGAGTATCAAGCCCTTTATAGAAATGATGCGCGAGAGATGGAGGGGTACATGGACATTATAAATCGTCGAAGTATGATGAACGATATTCGAGAGTCATTTACACGCATAGCATCAACCGACTTGTGTGTGTAGACCCTGCAGGAGGCCGAAATTTTTAGAAGAAAACAATATTCATTCGCCACTGAGTTGGCCAACAGGACAGCAGTTGATAAGAATACTTCTCCTGCAGCTTAGTGAAACATGTTTGGAGGTGACACACCTCATCTCCAGCGGCTTGCATTACGGATAGTCTCACAGAGTGCACCATCGAGTGGTTGTGAGCGCAACTGGAGTATATTTGCATTGATCCACACCAAGATACGTAACAGATTATCTCATGACAAATTGCATAAGTTAATGTATGTTAACTACAACCTTCAAATCTGTATACGTGATGCTTCATGGTCATATAAGCCACCAGAAGCCGATCTATTTGATCGTCTCATGGAGCTATCGTTGTATAATTTTTCAAATTCTATTCGAAAATAGATAGAACATGAGAGATCGAATTTTGACCCTGTTTTTTTATCTGTTCTTTCAGCAGATCTTACCGACTAACCACTTTCAAAATTCAATAACTCCTCGAATCCTTTTAAAAATGCGACCCATATAATTTATGCTGTAAAACACCTACTATATGTCTATTCTACAAAAATTCATTCCAATCCGAATTTGTTTGTGCTTCCCTTTTCTATTGCTAATTGCTTAAGTATTAAGCTCAGCTGACCGCCTTTTTGCATGCGGTCCCGCATGTCATTGACATCATGCCTTTCTTCTAGAAGCAGACAGCGCACTGCCTCCCCACTCCCGCGTTGCCAGCTCGCAGGCCCAGGTGCCGCGCACGCCCAACTCCTGTGCATGCGGGACACGAGGCTCGTGACATTACCAACGAGTTATCTCGCACGAGTACCCCTGAGTCTCTCTCTCCCTCGCTCTCTGTTGTCTCTGCCCTGAACCGACCGGCGGACCGCTCCTCCCAGCGCCGCCACGATCCTCCAGTTCTGGCGAGCTTCGCCTCCTCCAATCCACTCACGCGCCACCACCATGGCCTTCTCCACCGCTTGGGCACCCCCATTTGGCCGGTGTGTCACCAGAGCTGCGTCCCTGTCACAGCTCGCCGCCGCGCCCTGCCCTCCTCCGTGGCCGGCGCCCCCCGCTGTTTCTCCGGCAAGCATGAGCCACCACAAGCTTGCACGCCCTCCGTTGCCCCTCCTACGCCTGGTACCTTGCTTCCCCGCCGCCGCAACTGGCCTGGAGCCGTGCTCTGCCACGACGCGCCGCCCTTGCCGTCGTCGGCGCTCCTTGGTGCCTTCTCAGCTCCCCTAAGCCTGCCAAAGTAAGCACCACGTCATCCTCTCACTCTCCAAATCAAGCCCGACCACCACCGTCCTCGAATAGAACTCCGATTTCACTTTTCCCCAATTCAGGCACCTCTGTTCGTCGAGCCGGCCCCGCCTGAAATTGGCCGCCGGCAAAGAACGATTCAACCTCCTTTCGACTCCATCAGCACCGCAAGAGGTCATTACCTCCTCCTCCTCCGGCCACCTCAACGTCTCTGCGCCCCGCCTGCTCCCCGGTGCCGCGCGCCACCATGGTGCACCAGCAGCTCCCCGTCGCCGGCGCCCTACATCACCTCTGCAGCGTGCCTGAGCCCGTAGAGAGGACCCACACGCTGCCCTAGTGCTCCCCGCCTGGAGCCCGAGCCCCTCTGGCCGGCATACTGCTCTGCCCTGCCGTGGTCCACGCTGAGGCCGTGGACCTGCCAAGGGTCACGGCCCAGGGAGCCGTAGACACGGTCCACCCATTCTCCTTTGGAAACTAAAATCAGAGACACGGTGATTTCCTCGCTTTACAGAGAAGCCCTCCACATCCTTCCATATAAGACTTGGCCAAACATAATTGACAAAGAAACCTCCTAGTCTTTCTGCTAGATACAATTTAGCCCCTACATTTTTGCATACAGCTCCCTGAACTTTTCAATGTTTACATACAGGTCCCTGTTGGCCTTTTGATAATTGCGAATTAATCTTGGCGACTCTTCTGGTAATTACAGAAACGTCCCTAGTGCTCTCATACCTATTCAAACCACCGTATCTTTTTCATCTTAACTCCGTTTTCAGCGTTTTAGACACCATTGGAATCGTTGTCTCGAGCCCCATCATACGAAACCATTCAAAACCCAGATGATCTCCGTCCATTCTGGTTTTTATCAATAGTAAGTTTTATCGGGGTTTAATTGCTTATTACTTCTATAGGTTTATCGGTTTTTAATGCAAATCTTTAATGTTGGTTCATGCCTGAGCATAGTTTCATAATAATTAGTGTGTACCTCACCCTAGTGTGATGTCATTATTTAGCATGCATTAGAGCACCTGCCTATGTTAGCTCCAAGTAATCTAATTTATGGTTAGAAT
This sequence comes from Zoysia matrella, assembly GCA_001602295.1. Taxonomy (NCBI): domain Eukaryota; kingdom Viridiplantae; phylum Streptophyta; class Magnoliopsida; order Poales; family Poaceae; genus Zoysia; species Zoysia matrella. The sequence continues at coordinate 8,865 of BCLG01001834.1, forward strand.
CATATTATTAGTAGTTAAATACCGGTAGCTAAATATTAAAAAGTAAGTAAATACTTAAATAGCAGCCGATAAGCATCCTGCCGTGCAATAGCACATGTACCCCTTGTTAGCGTTACTGGTCTAATTATATATATTAAACTAGGTAATTAATCGTTAAGCACTTAGGATGACCCACTCATATAGGTATAAATTAGGTAATTAACAATAACGCTATGCCCAATGTTAGGCATTTCTGTCGCACAAGAAGAAAGCGTCGGCCCTGGTCTCTAGCTAGTGGGCCGTGTGACCCCACTGGTCAGCCGCACATGCACCACTTACACCTGGCACTATAAACAGGAGTTGACACGTAGTTTAGACGCCGATCACTCGCTGACCGATTGCATGTGTCCACAAGCTCGGACACGGTCACGATCCCGTGACAATGAGCCGGGTCACCACTGGACCCAGAGCACGTGTCCACGAGCTTAGACACGGTCACGATCTCGTGACCTCGAGCCGGGTCACCACATGACCCGGGTTGTGTGTCCACGAACTTGATACGGTCACGCTTCCGTGACCCCTGAATCGGGTCACTACCGGACCCAGAGCACGTGTCCACGGACACAGTCACAATCACGTGTCTCTGGACACGGACACAGCCCCGAGCACGTGTCCACGAGCACGGGCACAGACACGATCACATGTCCACGGGAATGGACACAGACACGGACACAGTCACGATCACGTGTCCATGGACACAGCCCCGATCATGTGACCACGGACACGGACATAGACACGAGCACGTGTCCGTGAGCACGGACACAGTCACGAGTACGTAACCCAAACCAGGCCGTCACCATATCTTGGAAACGTGTCTGAGGACTTGGACATGGTGTTCGCCGCGTGACCCATGAAGTGGTCACCGGCTACACAGCTAGAACCCGAACTGAGGCTTGAACACAGCCACGGTCGTGTGACCCAGAGCTGGGTCATAGCCGGACTTCGCGCACGTGTCCTGAGGCCTGAACATGGCGCTGGCTGCGTGACGCGCAGCACGGTCATAGCTCACCCGACAGTCCTCGACACAAAGCGCGGACACGGACGAAGCTGTGTGACCATGACCTACAACGCTGCAGCATCGACCGAACACTCACAGAAATATGCACAACGCACTCACATTATATCTTAATCACTAAATAGCTCTAAATTATGTCTACCATACGATGACACACATACTTAACTCAAGCGTGCTTGCAACACATTGCCTTTTATGAATACACACCCGTATAAAGGCAATATACTGCAACCACCCAACAATGCTTACATAATTCACTAGCTCATGTGATCAACTAGGTAATAAATAAATGTATCTAAAATAAATCTAGCATATAGTTACTAATTCGTAGTAAACAGAACTAAGTAAATATAAATATAAAATGATACACTTTGCACTAACATCACGCTTAGTGCATGCCTCATATAAGTTCACGTCCATATAGAGGCACTAGTACCACCGGTACTAATGATGGTACACATAAACTATTCTGTTCATACCTTTCCATGCATGAAACCTAGTGCACTCTCCATAAGCTACACTAGGCATAATAATAACCGCATCATGCATGTGATGCACTGCATTCTTCCTTGTGGAGTTAAATTGATTCTTATTCGGAGTTCATTGGATTTTATCGATTCTTCTCGAGCTTGTTTATTTTATAGTAGTTTTATTAGGTGTATTTTACCGTGTAGTTAACGTCGAGTTCGAAGAAGAGAGACAAGCTTCAAGAGGAGCCAGAAAGACCGTGCGAGAAGGGAAGCACGAAGAATTGGACACCAAGCTAAAGATTGAAGGCTAGGATTTTGAAGGAGAGCCTGAGGACTCAAGCTCCGAAGAATAGGAGTTTGGAGGCAAGCTCTAACCACCTTTATCATATTACTCCTATATTTTGCTTGCGCACCCATATGACCGAATGTACCCAATTAACTAGCTAACGACTAAGCCAACTGACCAAAACCGATCGGCGTGCCCCTCCCGCGCATGCCTGCGACCCGCGCCCACCTGCGACCCGCGCCCACCAACCGACCAACTTTTTTCATTAATTTTCCCGTCTTCAGTAATTTTCTTTGATTTCTTCAGTAATTTATTTTTTTAGTTTGGATCACGTCATTGCATTAAGTAATTTCTAGGGTTTCGACGAGCTCGCGGCGCAGCCGTTGTCGTCATATTCACCGGAGAATCCTTTAGTTGCGCAGGTTTGTAGCCCTTGAGTTCCTCCTCTCCACCATCAGACATAGAAAACGGGAGAAGGTTTCATCGGCGGTGGGGGGCATGGTGCGGGCGGGGCGGCGTCAGTGGCGGTGGTGGTCACCGAAGGTGGGCGGTGTCGGGGCGAGGGTGTCGCATCCCGATAATTTAGCACGGCGACGGAGCCGGGGCGGTGGAGGGGGCGAGGGCGTCGCAAGCCGACGAGTGGCAGCGGCGGGGGGCGGTGGTGAAGCTGGGGCAGCAGAGGAGTGCGGGGTCATCGGGCGCGGTCAAGTGCTTGGTTGGGGGCGCACGCTGGGCCGACATCCTGGGTGAAGAATAGCAGGTTCCTATATATATATATATTACTATATGTTAAAACATTGTGTAGATAATGAACCTACTTGTTATGCGTATTTATATTAATATCAGTTACTTGCTACTATTAATATTGAATACTACCTTGATTATTAGTTGTTGACGCACCCTTGTTAAATATAGGATTTCCGTCGTTAAATTCTTTTAACAAACAAAAAGTTGCCTTGATACTAGAATGCTTAGGAACCCTCTTGCGTTGGTAAGCATCACCCCACCATATACTAATATATCAATTGCGAAATGCATTAAAATGTGATTGGTGGTGTGAGTAAAACAAAATAGGATGAGATTAGTGTAACTAGTGCTAGGTGAAGAAGGGTGTTTTTTTGATGGGGGGGCTCCTGTTGTGATGGTGTTAGGTGTTTAAGCTTCGTTCTGGTCCACCTGTCCTGGACAAGTCATCGGCCCTGCCATATAAGGACCGGTTTTTTGACCTCAACGTAGTGATTTGCGTGCAACCACAGAACCTATTATGGACCGGACTTAGCTTGATCACTAGGTGAACCACATTCAGCCGCTAGACACAAGTTGCTAGGAGAAGACGTGGGTTCCCCAACCGTCCGGTTCGATATAAGTAATTGCCCGTGTCGTGGGATTGTATTTTCCATGGAAATAGCCCTTGGTTTGGTAATACCCGGTGTAGTGAGGGGACCAGGAAAAGATGAGGGCCATTGAAATGCCCTACGATCCGGCTCCGGGAATGTATATAAATTGCGTCGTTGAGACTTGGAATCTCTCGATGGATGATGCCCCTGGTTTTGCGGCGAATTCTGTGGTAAACTTAGATAGTTGAGTTGAACATTATGCGACTCTGTTGATCAGGAGGAGCATAGCCTGTGGGTACAGTGTACAACCTTTGCAGAGTGTATAATCCATCCGGAATGGCCGAAGTCATGGTATTGACACATTACGTCTGGGCTCACATTGATTAGTCTTTATCTTACCTTGTTGGAGTGAGTGGCTGTAGGTGCCCGTATTTTGGAAAGTGTAGGCTATGTGCCAGGGGTCGGTACGGTTGCATGCCAGCACCCCAACTAAAACTTGAGTGCTAACAGGATTGATGAACATCTCTTCCAGGACCAACCTACTAAAATATGGACAACAAATATTTTGTCTCCCTTTATGCAAAGCTTCTGTAGCGAACCATGCATAAAATTGGCTTTGTGCAAAAGCAAACCCTGTAGTCCTTTCCTTGCCACATTAGGGCTTGTTGAGTATCTTATGTACTCACCCATTTGCATTTGTGGTTCTAGATATAGAGGACTGCGTAGAAGACGACGTGCTGGGTTTTGTTCTGCTTCTCAAGTCTGCTTGTGACTTTGGGCTTTGGTTTTCCGCTGCTTGCTTCACTTTAAGCTAGACAACCGATGTCGGATCATAGAGATCTTTACCATGTTGCCGCTAAAAGTTTTGTCTTAGGTATATTATTTAAATTTGAAGTATGCTTTTGACATACATTCTGTTTGTATTATACGTATCAGCTACTGATCCAGAGACTGATACTTCCAAAAATGGGGTGTGACACTAGGCTGCCAAGACCAAGAGTAATAGACATAGATCAATCTTCTCAAGCCTCACAAACTCTAAAAGTGTATGAATGCTCCCTATTACTCTCCTACTAGCACCAAATATCTTTAATCTTGTCTTGTGCTCTCTTGATGGTGTCCCTTGGCCTCTTACAAGTTTGCTTCAGTAATTCAGACCTCAGTCACACGGCAAAACGTCCCCCTCCACGGTTTAAATAGGCTTTAAGCCCAGAAACAACCATTGAAACGTGATGTCATAAAGCTGACTGCTTTTGCCAATCACCGGACTGTTCGGTGACTGCTCTCACCGAACTGTCCGGTGACTTGTATACTCACAAACTAGGAAAACAATCTCTCTGCAATCCATTCTATGTGACACTGGATTGTCAAGTGCATACCTCCACCAGACTGTTCGGTGACCTTCTCTTTTAGACTTTCAGAGACACCTCTTCTGGACTTCAGCTTCTAGCTCCCTGGACTATTCAGTCATTGCACCACTAGACTGTCCGGTGACTTCTTCACCTCGACTCCAGAGAGCATCTCTCTCTGGACTTTGCTCCTCAGGACTCACCGAACTGTCCGATGACCTCACCGGACTGTCCGGTGATTGCATCTGCAACTGAACTTGAGCTTCGATCTTCGTCTTGATTTCAACTTCACTTTCTCTGCCATCTTTAGTGCTTTCCGAGGTAACAAAGAGCATTTATACCCCTTAACACTTGTATGGCAAGAGATGAATTACTTGACCCCCTCAATACAACTAGCAGTCCTATGGACTCTCTAGCTAGTCCTTAGCCTTGGTCCACCGACGCCTGAAACTCTTATCCTTGGGATCATCCTTTGTCATCCATTGAGAAAACACACCATGTTGTAGAGATTTGCGGGGTGGAACCTACAATCACAACCATTACCTATGGTGTTCATTCAATCACCAAAATCAATTCATACCTTTTAGAGGACTTCGAAGGTAATGAAGCTTACAAACGACCAATGCCCGACAAGAGCAGAGATTTCTGTCACTGTTCAACAGACACTATCTGCCGGATGGTGGAGGGAAAGCTAGCTTTGTCCAGCCAAAGACAAGGACAACAACATGATGACTTGGCATTCAGATGCTGTCAGGAGGAGCAGTTCAAAGATACTTGTGATCCCACCCGTCAGGGGCCACTCGGTTACGTAGGCGCCAAGCCTTGTTACCTTGGCTCGATCCCTATAAAGGTCACGCCAGAGACCCTAGAGATCAAATTATCACCATTCAAGCATACCCGACGCACAAAAACTCTAGGGTCCTTGTCCAAAGAGAACCCTAACACCATTGTAACACGTGATTGATTCATCTTCAAGATTGATACATTTTGCCATTGGACATATAGTATCACACCTCCCCAGTGGCCCGAACTAGATCAAAAATCCCTCGAGTCTTCCGTAGACTAGGTACCTCAACGAGAAGAACACACGAATCCTCCTTCGATACACAAATTCTACGGTGCTAGTGATACAAAACACCGACATCTATCACAAATTGAACCCATCTGGAATCTCTTATCACCTCAAGTTTTGCATTTGTACTTCTCTGGCATAGCGAGCCCTTGCAAAATCCATGGGAGGCGAGTGACATGGACCAAGTGAGTAAAGTGCTTCTAGTGCCACACGACAGTTGTTGTGTTGAGGTATTCCACGCTGATTTGCATTCTCGAGATGATGTTCTCAATTGTTGTAATTGCAGGGAAGATCTTCCTGCTCAGTGTCACCACCATAATCAGCTTCGACATGTTCATCAACCTCACTCTAGGCAGTTTAGTCTTGTGTGACATTTGTAATTTGTAGGGACAGCTCCTCAAGCCGTGCAATGATGTTGGCTAGGTTGGTGTTACTGGTGGAGGCTTGTGTTGTCTTCATTTCAGCAAGCGCGGTAACTGTTTCAATGTGACTAGTTCCTAACGTACCAAGGTGCCCGTTTGTTACATGAATATCTTCTACTAACCCATCAACTTGCAGTCGTACTTTCCGCTCAAAATGCATAATGATGCCTCTGGTATGAGGAGAATGTGGATATGTCTTGTCAGAATCCTCTGAAGGTCCTGTCATTGTTAGCAATAGAGTAGAGAAACAAATGTGTGCACTGCAAATAGTAGGATGTGGTGCTATGTAGATCTGTGGAAACCAGTATCAAGTTCTTACAACTTCTTACCACACAAGGGGTGATGTGCCAATCGCAATATCAACTAGCAGAGATTGGTGGAGTGATTGTCAGGTACACAAACTATGTTTGCTGTAGATATCTGTGGAGCTAGGACAGTTTCACTTTGTAGCAAGGATTAGCACAATCAGTTCAGTAAATACAACGTTGAATAGATGCTCAAAATATCAGCATGGGTTGCTGCAACAAGGATGAAACGTAGCAAATGGTGCGATAAGAAAAATATGACTTGATGCAAGCAACGGCATGATTTTTACACCAAGTACTAGGAGAGATGCTAGTTGACTACACAAGGCTGGCTACTACAAAGCAACAATTTCCTACCTTAAGTAGTGTACAACAACTAGTCTCAAATGATGAATAGATTTTTCTCCAAATTGCAGATGTCAGAGCTCTTTTGTGATTGCGACACACTCGGGTGGACTTTTGGCAAGGTTGGATCTGTTGGAAAGATAACTCACTGATCTTTCCAGATTGTGCTCAAATGTTCCAAATAAAAAAAGATCAGAGAGATATGTCCCTTTTCTTCCACACGAAAAATCTGGTACCCGAATATGTTATTTCTAAAAAATTTGGATTTGGATTGATTTCTTTGATTGCGCATAGATTATTGGGGATTGTTTCCTAATATTTTTTATTTCTTGATTTTGTGCAGATCATGGTTTCCTAATTTGTTTTCGATTCTTTCTTTCTTCTATGGATTTTTGCGAAAGGAAAAGATTGTGTTTTGAATATGGAACGATGAAAAGTATGATTATGGAAAGTAAAATATGGTTGAAAATAGCAATTCTAACCGTTGAAATGCAACACGAACTCAACAAAGCAAAATACTAAAAAGAAGATGGAAAGGTCAAAAGGGCTTGGACAACAGGATGTATATGCATATATTTTGTGGTTTTATGTGGACAATCGAAAAACATAATAAAACTAAAGATGAGAGCGAGTAGATCTCACTGAGAAACCTGAAATATGATAGTACTTGATAGGACTTGAGTGCCCAATCTTTTGGTAAGGTGATAACTATCGATCCGGTGAAGTCTACCTCACAATCTGACTACAAACCAACAGGTCATGTGTGCCTTAGCAATCACAAACTAACTTTGAATGATTATTGATCTCACCGGAACAGGAAAATCAACCTGAACACGAGGTTTAATTCCTACAAGGAATCAAATAACAAGTAAGAACAAGATATGGCAAACCAAAATTTCTCAAATATGAGCTTCTCAAAAGCTATCTAACAGATGGTCGTTAGACACAACTGATGATCCGAAAGTTTGCAACAAAAAACTCTGAGTGTTTTAGTGGCGGCTGGGGCCTTTAAATAGGGGTAGGATGGCCACGGGGGGCTGGAGTTGTCCTCAAACTCTAGGACACACACCTAATAGGCTCAACTTGATACATGAGCCAATGGCTTAAGTTGGGGTGACACAGCACCTTCTGTTTTCAAATGACGATTGTCACTGACTCTAATGTGGTATGATGGCGAGGCTGGATTCGTTGAAAAGTAGACATGAGGTGCTTTCCAGCAAGTACTTGCACGTCCAAATCAGAGTTTTTAAGAAGTCGTGGTAGACATCAAAAGTTGTTCAGCAGTCTGAGACTTTCCTGCGTGACTCTCCTTGTATTTGGGTCCTCTACATTATTCATAAGTAGGAGCACGTAATTGATTTCACGTGCATGGGCTTGAGTGATCGGTCCTTCAGTGGTTAGAATGGAAGGCGTGGTTTACTCATCAATTGGCCTGGTTGATCAATATGGGACTACCCACTATGGAGAGTGCCAAGTTGACAACGCTTGTTAACCTCTGCTATGGAGGACGTGTCTATGATTATAGGCCTACCGGTCAACAAAGATGCCATATGTGGTTAGGTGTAGCCTCAGGGGTGGTGTGATGTAGTGTAAGAATGGCTAGAAACTAGAGCACCCAGAGTGGTGGGTGCTTCAACCAAAACTTTTCCATTTGAAGCTCAGGCACTGGGTGCCACCACTATAGTAGTCGGTTCTTGAAACAGAAAACATGCACCGCTTGAATGTTTAGTCATGGGTGCTTCCTTTTCTCCAAGTGCTGCCAAGGAGAAAAAAAAAAAGAAGCACCGGTGCTATGACTGCAAAGCAAAAGGAGAAAGTAGCACCCAGGGCTGGCCCGAGCAGAGGGTAGCCAGGGCGATCGCCTAGGGCTTCTGAATCTGAGGGACCTCTTGTTATGACTTATGTATGTATAATATATATATGCTCTCTCCATCTCAAAATAAGTGACATTTTTGACTTTGATATCAACGTTTGACCATTCATCTTATTCAAAATAAAATTATCAGAATACAAAAATAAACAAATCAAGCTTAAAGTATTTCTAATTATGGATCATTTCACAATAAAAGAAATAATATTTTCCATATTTTCTGAATAAGACAAACGGTCAAAGGTTGATGTTTGAAAACCTAAAATGACTTATTTTGGATGGAGGAAGTAAATCTTTTTTGACTATGATCTGATGACTGGTTCCAGCTCTAACAAATAGCTTATTGTTGTACATATTTTCATGATTTTCGTTGTTGTTTTCTTCTCTAATCGTCAAGATCTGCTAGACAAGCAAAGCACAAGAATTACCATGAGCCTGATGTGTATGTGGTTCCCGATATTTTGTCAGGTCATGGTAATTCTCGATTTGGTGGAGATGCGACATACAATCGATTCGGTCTCAAATCAACACGATTCAAACCTCGCAATCGCAGCATCATTACTCTTATGGTTATCAACCGTGCACACACGCTTGACCTTACCAGGAAGGCTAATCCCAGCCTACGAATCGAAGAACACAAGGAAGAATAAAGAAGAAAGCAACTCAATTGCGAAATCTGAATTAATGCACGAAGTTGGAATCCAACAAACCGTTAAATGACGAAACTGTTTGATAACAGCTGAAACTAAGCAAAAAACTAAACCTAATGACGGTGGCTACTGATTATATAGAGTTTTAGGACATCCTTAGAGGCAAACCCTAATACTAATAGACCTAAGAAAGATACACGGCCTAAAAGGCCAAAAGATAGTGTTGCATCACCTAGAGCAGTTTCTGGATGTTATCTTGTTTTAACGATTCCTGCTGACTCCGATCGAATCTGGAGATGAGACTAGTGCTGTTGGAAAGGTTATATTCTTTGCTTTCCATTCATATCTAGAACGTTCAAAACGGATCCCATATGCGACCTAGGCGTCCATTTTAGTGCGGACTGCTCCTGAAACCTGGGGCAACTCGAGTTCGAGTTTGATTGAATCTCCTTCGGGGTCAAATGTGTCTTGTTGGTCTTGAGCACTCCAAGTCCTTCTTGATGCTTGCCTTGATCCTCTCTAATGTCCCTAATTATGATAAAATCATTAGATAGCAATCTATTCTCAAAGGAAGAAAGACATGTGTTTGGTAACGAGCTCATCTATAAATTTAATTGTTGTGCACGAGCTATATTAAGTGGAGAAGAGTTGTGTGTATCCAATGAAAGGATATCCTCGTCAGAGCCTAGGGCAATACTACAGCAACTAGGAACACAAGGAAAGGGTAAATGCTATCCTTCTTGTTGCCATGCCGCAACATATAGCTGTCAGCACAAGATAGAAATTTGGCAACGGTGATCATCGACAACATAGCTGATCCGCAAGATATATAGAAGGGCCCCAACAGTTTGATGTGACATTTGAAGCACCCATGCCACTGCAGCTGCTCAGCTACAGTGTGCCGGTGCTTGAGGGAATCTTTGTCTCAAGCATCGGTGATGCAAGGTTCGGTCTCGATCTTTTGATGGAGATGGTAATCGTGATTGGTGGAAGGAAGCAACGTTCACGGCCAGACCATAACTGTCCACAACGTTGTGCCTTAGCGATCGATACACCGATTCCAAAGGGTGAGCGCGAACTTGTGGAGCGCGATCAACCAGCCACGAGGGCACTCGTCCTGTAAGCAATCGTAGAACAAGCAAGAACGAGATGAACAAGCACTGAATTGCTAGATAAAAAATATAAGTTCAATCTAAAACAACAAAAGGTGAGGTTCCGATGGCAAGAAGATGGGTGGTCTATTCGACACATGCGTTGCAAGCAAAGTAGCGGTGGCTAAACTTCAATCTATCAAAACACCCTAGTGTTCTTCGTGGCGGCTGAGGCCTTAAACTAGGGTGGAGAACGACCAGGGGGTACTGGGGTCGACCTCAAACACTAGGACGCGCCCCTAATGGGCTCAACTCGGTACACGGGCCAACGGCCCAAGTTGGAGTGACATAGCACTTTCTGTAGCAAAATGTTGATTAGCACCGACTCCAATGTCGTATGAAGGTGGGGTCAGATCCTTTGGAACTTAGACTTGACAAGCTTTCCAGTAAGTACTTGAACGTCTAAAATGGAGCCTGTATGAAGTCGTGGCAGGCATTAGAATTTGGTGCTATCCTGCAATCTGAATCCAGCCCGCTCGACTCCATCTCCTGGTTGGTTTTCTCTTTGGTTTCTAAGCAACACAGGGGTACACAAATTTCCATGGTCTAAGGATGTTGAACATGGGCATAAAAGTGAACTTACTTGATGATTAAGTTGACGTGCACGGGCGCAAGTCATAGGACCTGTAACCAGAATATGTGTAGGTATAGGGGAAGAGGACGTATCGATTGTGTTGATGTCCCCGTCATCTCCCCCTTCTTGCATTTGAGTGGTCCTCAACTCTTGTTCATCTTCTTCACCCAAATATGGCTTTAAATTTGCAATGTTAAATGTGGAACTAACCCTAAAATCTACAGGCAAATCAAGCTTATATGCATTCTCATTAATTTTTTACAACACCTTAAGAGGTTCATCAGCTCTAGGCATGAACTTAGACTTTCTTAACTCTGGAAATCTATCCTTTCTTAAATGAAACTAGACCAAATCTCCTGGTTCAAAAGATAATTGCTTTCTACCTCTGTCACTAGCAATCTTATATTTAGCATTCATGCGCTCTATGTTTTCTTTAGTTGTTTCATGAAGTTTTAGCATCAACTTAGCACATTTCTTAGCAACAAGATTTACCTTTTCAGATATTGGCAAAGGCATTAAATCAATAGGAGCACATGGTTTGAAATCATAAACAATCTCAAAAGGGCACATCTTTGTGGTAGAATGCAGCAAACGATTATAAGCAAACTCAATTTGAGGTAAACATTCTTCTCACATTTTAATGTTCTGTTTCAAAACAGCCCTTAACATAGTGGATAAAGTTCGATTCACAACTTTGGTTTGACCATCTGTTGGGGGATGACAAGTGGTAGATAATAAAAACTTAGTCCCCAACTTAACCCATAACATTCTCCAAAAAAGACTAATAAATTTAGTATCACGATCAGAGACAATTGTATTTGGCACACCATGCAAACAAACAATCTCTCTAAAAAACAAATCCGCAATATGAGTAGCATCATCAGTTTTGTGACATGGGATGAAATGTGCCAATTTAGAAAACCTATCCACGACAACGAAAATACTATCACATCCCTTCCTAGTCCTAGGCAATACCAACACAAAATCCATAGAAATGTCTTCCCAAGGAACGCTAGGAACAGGTAGAGGCATATACAAACAATGTGGATTTAATCGTGACTTAGCCTTTTGACATGTACTGCAGCGAGAAACAAACCTCTCTACGTCTTGTCTCATCGGCCAAAAGAAGTGACCAGCAAGAATATCCTCCATCTTCTTTACTCCAAAATGCCCCATCAGCCCTCCTCCATGCGCTTCCTGTAACAACAAACAAACAGAGCTACCTGGAACGCATAGCTTGTTAGCCCTAAACACAAACCCATCGTTGAGGACGAATTTGTTTTATGACTTTCCATCTTTATAATGCTGCAACACGTCTTTGAAATCAACTTCATGCACATACTGATCTTCAAATATTTTATGATCAAGTTGTGTCAACAAAGTATATCGTCTAGACAAAGCATCAGCAATGACATTCTCTTTCTCCCTTTGGTGTTTGATAACATAAGGAAAAGACTCAATGAATTCAACCTATTTAGCATGCATACGATTCAAATTGCTTTGACTATGAATATGTTTCAATGATTCATGATCAGAATGTATGACAAATTCAACAAATAATGTTGCCATGTTTCTAAACTTCTCACAAGAGCATACAATTCCTTGTCATAAGTAGAATAATTCAACATAGGCCCACTCAATTTATCACTAAAATGTGCAATAGGTTTTCCTTCTCGCAGCAAAAAGCACCCAAACCAATTCCACTAGCATTGCATTCAAGCTCAAAAGTCTTACTAAAATTAGGAAGTTGGAGTAGAGGTGCATTTTTCAACTTACTTTTCAGCATGTTGAAACCTGATCTCTTGTGACTCACCCCAATTAAAAGGCACTCCCTTTTTGGTAAGCTCATTTAATGGTGCAGCAACGGTGCTGAACTCCTTCATGAAGCGGCGGTAAAATCCAGCAAATCCTAAGAAACTCCGCACCTGGGTGATGGACTTTGGAACAGGCCATCCTTGTAAGCTTCAACCTTGGCTTGATCAACTTCCATTCCCTATGGAGTAACAGTTACTCATAGCCAAGAAAAGAAACTCGATCGGTGCAAAAGGTGCACTTCTCTAAATTACCAAATAAATGTGCATTATGTAGAGCATTAAAAATAGCACGTAAGTGATCAAGATGCTCGTCCATAGACTTGCTGTAAATCAATATATCATCAAAATATACTACCACAAATTTTCCAATGAAAGCAAGCAAAACTTCGTTCATTAGTTGCATGAAAGTTCTAGGTGCATTAGTTAACCCAAAAGGCATGCCTAACCACTCATATAACCCGAACTTAGTTTTGAATGTAGTTTTCCATTCATCTTCCAATTTCATGCGAATTTGATAGTAACCACTACGCAAATCAACCTTTGAAATTAGGAAAGCACCACTCAATTCATCAAGCATATCATCTAATCATGGAATAGGGTGACGATATCGAATGGTGATGTTATTAATAGCTCTACAATCGACACACATGCACCAAGTTCCATTTTTCTTGGGCACCAACATAACTGGCACAGCACAAGGACTAAGAGACTCACGCACATAACCTTTGTCGAGTAGCTCTTGCACCTGACGCTGAATCTACTTAGTTTTCTCCCGATTGGTCCTGTATGATGCACGGTTGGGCAATGAGGCACTAGGAATGAGATCAATCTGGTGCTCAATCCCTCAAACAGGTGGCAGTCCTGGAGGAATCTCGCTTGAAAACACATCTGAATAGTCCTGCAAAAGGTTAACAACTGCAGGGGCAAAAAAATCTTCATATTGCAAATTAAACTCAAAGCATCTTTGCACATCAATGCATAGACATCAGATGTGGAAACAATCAATTCCTTAATATCAGATTTAGTAGCAAGCAGGCACTTTCCTTTCAAACTATCTCATTTTTCTTATCAACAACAGATTTAGCAATTTCAGGGTTCTTACTAACTTTTGCTGCTTTAGCTATATCATCACGCACAATCGCTTCTGGAGACATAAGATGCAACACAATTTTTCTATCATGGTGCAGAAATGAATACTGATTTAACCTACCATAATGCATAGAATCCCTATCAAATTGCCAAGGTCTACCTAGTAGAATATTACAAGCTTGCATAGGTACGACATCAGTGTACTAAGCACATGCTGCACAATGAAACTCGCATAGTGATCTGCCTCGTCAGCACCAATATGCTCTTCAGGAATGTCTTCGTTACCTGCATAGTCAGCTACAAGCGCAACATGTATATCTTCATCTAAATCACTAGCGGATGAATACTCACCATACTCTTTAACAATGAGAACACGCTTGCTTGGACAGTCGCACTATGCATGTCCTTAGCCCTTGCAACGGTGACACTATACGTCTCTAGTTCTCCCTGTAGAGGCTACCGATGTTGTGCTCTCGGCAGGGACTGCAGCAGCCTTTGATGACATTGGTGCTCGACTTGCTGAATTGGTCAGAGGAATACGTGGCTTGTTGCTGGTGTTGGATGCCAATGGCGTGGCAGTGGCATGACTTGGGGAGGAAGTTAGTGGTGGAGAACGTCGAGTCGGAGCACTGGTCATGGGCAGTTGCCATGAATTAGCTCTACCTGCAGAAAAATTAAACCTGGAATTCTCGCGTCGTCTCTTCACTTCTCGTTCAGCGTTACAAGCAAGATGAAACAATCGGGTTACGTTATTGTAATCTTTATAAGCAAGAATGTCCTGGATCTCTTGATTTAATCCAGCCAAAAATCTCGCCATCGCAGCCTCCTCATCTCCCTCTATCTCACAACGAAACATACCCATTTGCAGCTCCTCATAATATTCTTCTACACTTTTAGCACCTGTCTCAATTGTTGCAACTTAATTAACAGATCACGTGCATAGTAGGAAGGAACAAATCTAGCCCGCATGACCCGTTTCAAAGCATCCCATGTTTGTGGTATGTTATTAGGATTTTTCTTACCAAGTTCTATCCACCAAACAAAAGCAAAATCTGTGAACTCACTAGTAGCAGCCCTAACTCTTTTATTTTCAGGAAATTCATGACAAACAAACTTTTGGTTAACAGTGGTTCCCCAAGTAATGTATGCATCATGATTATATGCACCATTAAACGGAGGTATCTTAAATTTAATCTTACTAAAAGCATCATCATTATTGCGTGCAGCCATACCTTGGCGAGTGCGACGCAATCGTGGGTGACAATGAACCTTTTGATCATCTTGTTCAGTATTAGCAAAATACTCATCAAAGTTATCCCCTCCAGCGTCGCCTCCATTGTTGTTGTTGTTATTGTCCTGTGGTGGATTTCCACCACAATCATTACAGTCATCCAAACGCCTCAATATAGCAGCGAGGTTGGTGTTTAGTGTAGCAACTGAAGTCTCCAGTGCAGCAAGCTTGTTGTTGCCTTCGATCTGTGTGGTCTCTAATGCTCCCAACCTCTCATTAGTCACTTGCAAATCTGCATCAATTCCTTCCGTGTGCAGGCTCACCCTTCACATAAAATATTGTATGATGCCCCTTGTACGAGGGGAATGTGGATCACCCCGATCACCTACTGAGCCTGACATGGTTAGATGCACAATACAAAAGAAAAAAACAGGTGAAGAGAAAAGACTCCATAACATTGTTAGGATGTAGCGACTGCAAGGCTCTCACTCTCTACCCGTTCACACAAGCCCTTACCAATTCTCACCTTGGTCAACAGGAGGGTGATGACTACTAACAAGTCGGCAATGACGAAATGAATGTATCGGCACCGCGGCACAACAATGTCCAGCTATAGTGAGATATATGTAGAGCTATAGGATGGCTGAAAGTGTTACACAAGAAAAATACTAGTACCGCGTTAGAAAAAAGCAAGCTGAGTAATCGTTCAAAGCCAGTACTGTGCTGGTCCTAGGCTAAAACCCATGCTAGAGACGCAAGCCTGGACACAAATAAAAGGTCACAAAGAAGAACACTGTGAAAGGAAGAAATGGTCCTCTCTGTTTTTTTGTTTGTTTTTTTTGTTTTTTCTCTTTTTTTGGGACTAAAAAAATGCAATAAAGTACAGATAGCAGATGCTAGATCTCTTTTATGATTGCGACGTGCTCGGGTGGAATTTTTTGGCAAGTGAGCATCCGTTGGAAAGCTAGTGTGAAGATCTTTTCAGATTATGCGAAAACGTTACAAACAAACAACGAATCGCTGAGATATGGCTGTTTTCTTCTACAACAAATTCTGTTACCTGAATCTGTTGTTTCCAACAAACTCGGATCTGAGATTATTCTGTCCTTCTATTGTAGATCTGATCTAAGGACGTGCATAGACCAATGAGATGTAGTGCACCAAAAATAGAGATGGTGATTTTGCTGGTTTTGAAGATTCAAACGTGGCGCTGGAGCGTGACAAGAACTCGAAACTCTAAAGGACTAGACACTAAGACCAGCAACTCGACACGATGATGCACCCGAACACTCAACAAGCCCTAACTATATGGTACTAATAAATTGGCTAAAACGGCTATGGGACTATGGAAACTAATATGTTTTTTGGCTTTTCTGGACTGTAGGTAATTAACAATTGGATCTGAAATCTCTCATCGAACAACCTTGAGCTCTGATGCCACGTGATGCGAGGTTCGGTCCTAATCTTTCGATGGAGATGGTAATCACGATTGGTCGAAGGAAGCGGCGTTCACGGCCCGACTACAATGTCCACGACGTTGCGCCTTAGCGACCGATACACTGATTTCAGAGGGTGAGCGCGAACTTATGGAGCGCGATTAACTAGCCATGAGGGCACTCGTCCTGCAATCAATTGTAGAACAAGCAAGAACGAGATGAACCAACACTGAATTGCTAGATAAAAATATGAGTTCAATCTGAAACAACAAAAGGTGATGTTTTGATGGCAAGAAGACGGATGGTCTAGTCGACACACGCGCTGCAAGCAAAGTAGCGGCGGCTAAACTTCAATCTATCAAAACCCCCAAGTGTTCTTGGTGGCGGTTGAGCCCTTAAACTAAGGTGGAGGACGACCAGGAGTGCTGGGCTCGACCTCAAACTCTAGGACGCGCCCCTAATGGGCTCAGCTCGGTACCCGAGCCAACGGGCCAAGTTGGGTGACGTAGCACCTTCTATAGCAAAATATTGATCAGCATTGACTCTGATATCGTATGAAGGTGGGGTCACATCGTTGGAATGTAGACTTGATAAGCTTTCTATGAAGTACTTGGACGTGCAAAACGAAGCCTGTATGAAGTCATAGCAGGCGTTAGAAGTTGGTCCTGTTCTAAATCCAGCCTATGCGACTTCATCTCCTGGTTGGTTTTCTCTTTGTTCTTTAGCAACACAGAGATACACGGATTTTTATGATTAAAAAAATTGAACATGAGCTTAAGAGTGAACTTACTTGATGATTAAGTTGACGTGCACGGACGAGAGTCATAGTACCTGTAACCAGAATATGTGTAGATGTAGGAGATGAGGACGTATCAATGGTGTTGATGTCCTCATCAACCGGGTGACTACATTGTGTGGATCGGTGCCTGGGGTTGAAAACGAAGCACCGGTGAAAGTCCACACCTCTCTAAGCAACGATGCTTCTGCTGTGAATGGATGGAGAAATGAAGCATCGGTGCCTCATGTGAATAATTTGGATCCACCCAACCGGCAGGGCGATGCATGGGATTCCAAACCATCATGACTCAAATCTTCTTGATTGATTGAGGATTTCTGTAAGCAGAACCAAAAGCACCATTTTTTTTTTGATAAAAGGCATTATTAGTATTTAATAAACGCTTATTGTGACATATAAGACATTGTGGCATTGTGGAGCGGGGATGTTGCCTAATGATCTTCTAGATTCTTGGTGCAAGCAGAGATCTGCTCAGCAAACCTGCCCATAGCTACCCTGGGCAAGCACATGGGCACCACCAGACAGTCCTCACGTTTGGCATCCTTACACTTCATGAAGTAGCTCTGCGCCGCGCTGATGATATCTCCTGCCATGGGTACGCCACCTCCCACGCGCTTACCCCATCCAAAGTCGATGGCGTCTTCTCCAATGGTCGTAATGTCCGACACGAAATACGTCCGGTCCGAGACCAGAGGCGGGCACTTCTCGCTCGCGGCCAGCTCCACTGTGTTCCTCATGTACTCGTCGTCAACTTCGAGCTTGGCCTTGCGCACCAACTGGACAGCGTGAGTGAGGCCGTTGTCCCCGCCTAGCTCGCCGGCGAAGGTTTCCACGACGCGGAATATGAAGGCGCAGCCGTCATAGCCCGTTGGGATCGGCGGGTCGCGCTTCCAGCTGCGGCGGGCGTTGCTGGTGAACATGAACCGGACACGCTGGTCGGGGGCGTACTGTAACGCGGCGGTGCGGCACCGCCACAGCGCCGCCGCCAGCAAGTCGAAGGTGGTGCTGTACTGGCCGAGCCTTCCTAGGACGCGGCTGTACTGTCAGATATTTCCGCCGGGCCAAAGAAGAAGTACCGGCCGACCATGTCGACAGATGGAGTCCTCTGCATGATGTCGTTGGCCGCACCACCTTCACGCAGTGGTTCGTATCCCAGCTGCTAACGTGTAAAGGATGACGGGACATACGATGTCAGGATCTCTCGTTCCCATACTGGGAGCACCAGTGGCCGTGGCTCTCCGCGAGTAAGGTCGCCTACAGCTTGGATGAATTTGCAGATGCCAAAGCCGCCTTGCATGTTGTGGCACCAATGAACACCAACCGCAAATCCGCCACAGCTGAACCGGGTCACCTAGTTATGGAACACAGTGAAAGCATCTCCAACAATTAGTATAATAAAATACTCTTTAAATTCAGATTTAGGAAGCTGCTAAGGATTATAGAGAATGCAAAAATTGCCTTCTCCAAGACTTCCTAAATTCTGATGTCCAAATGATTCGATGTTTTGGGAGTTTAACTGGCACATATGTGAATTAATAAGTAGTAATTAAAGTTCATTTTGATTGAAAAAATATACTGTACTTAAAATAAAGAAAAGGCATCGTTATCAACATGCACATGGGTACAAATGTTTCGAATAAATAGACACATACGAGTCCATGTCCAACTGCTTCAAATAAAGTTCGAAAAGCATATACCTGAATGAAACACAGCGGCTTTCCATAAATTGCCCTAGTATCGCCCACGTCAATCAGAAGCTCATTAACATGGGTACGGCGGCAGCAGCGGCTCACCGAGCTCCGCAAGGCTAACATCCGCATCGGCCTCAACGAACACGACGCCCTCCGCCGTGCACTCCACCACCAGCCTGCCATCCGCCGGGAGCACCCTCAGCCCGCCGGCGACCGGGTAGAAGTAAACCAATGCCTCCGCGAGGGCTGACCTGATGGCAATCACTGGATCGCGACGTGGCAGCTATTAGAACAATTCAGGAACAACAGTATCACTCACAGATTTGCCGGCGATGAACGCCGTGGCGCCAATCGCGCTTGTATCTCGATCTTGCTTTATTCACTGGACTGACGAATACAACAGAGGAGCACAGGGGCTTAAGTAGGCTAAAAAGCTACGGAGCTAACCTCCAGGCTGGAGGTTGCGTCACGATCCGCAGAGCCTGCGCATACGGCCACACGTGAGCCACTCGCTCGACTTGGTTACGGCAGCTTCCTCCGCATGGATAGGCACCACGCACACCACTCCAACTAACGTACACACAGGACTCCATCAAACATCGATGGAGCAGCAACAAACTTGCATACTCACCGGACTTAGACGTAGACTTGAACACACATGCAGCTATCCTGCACCCGATCGACAATATCGGTTAGCTACTCGATGGACGTGACGGAGTCACGTGATACACACGCACGCTCAAGCTCATGCATGGCGTGTTTATTCCAACAGCAGCGGGGCGTCGGCGGGCTCGCCGCCGAAGAAGTCGACCAGGGTGGCGTAGAACCGAAGGCTGCGATGGTTGTCGATGTCGGAGAGGTACTTGAGCTCACGGGGTGTCGGCCGTGCTGGTGCCATGAGCTCTGGCTTAAGCCGGCGTGCATGAAGTTCACCATGGTGCTGGCGTTTATGTGTACTACGTAACACTCAATACAACCCAGGTCCTAAGGCTATGGCAGTATCTGCAGTCCGTGGATGGCATTATCCTTAGGATGCCATTTATAGGCGCAGCAGATGATCTTTAGGCCCCTTTAGAATGCTAAAATTTCACAGAAATCACATATAAATGTTACAGAAATTAGTTCAATTTCACAGAAAAACACATAAAATGAGAAAAATTCTCACATTCCAAAAGGAACCAACCATACCTTGTTTGGTAAAGAACACCGTCTAGTAGGGAAGGCAAAAGACATCAATTAAGTAATACTCCTTCCAATTTTAAAATATTGACACGTTAACTTCTAACACCAATTTTTATCATCCATCTTATTTAAAAGCGTATGATAAATATAATACATTTTAGTATAATTTGCCTTACTAGTAGTGGTATTTGAAACACAACTAATATTTTACACATTTTAATTTTTTAAATAAAAAGAATAGTTAAGGTTGATAATAGAAGTCAATGGTGTCAATTAAAACTGGAGATAGTATATGATAGCTCCGTTTGACACGGTATTGTTGCTCATTTTCTTGCTAAATTCAACCCAGATACCGTGGAACGTTCGAAGAGTACCTTAATTCAAAACCTTAGGTGTTCTACCATGGGACATGGCTATATATAAAAATATATTTCATGAGCTATATATATGCCATTCTAAACCTTAGGTGTTGAAGTTATTCTAGTAGACCAAACTAAAATGACTCAATAGAATTTTACTAATAATAATTGATGCTGACTATAAAAATATAAAGGACTCCCCAAACAATTCACTTTGTCCTTTAACCCCCTAAACAAAATTTTAGCCCATTTTACTCACTCAAACTATTCCTATTGGTGCAATTTACTTCCTTATGCAATTTATCTTTTTCGTTTCTCTTTGTACAATTTGAATTTGATGCTCAAATTTTACATGGTGGCAGAAGATGTCATTCCCTATGTTAAAAAATTTAGATTATATTTTTTAAAATAGTATTCATAGTTTAATAGCATTTAATACTATATTAATAACCTACTTATAAAAATGCATATGATAGTATCATAAAAATATTATAACATATTTTCTTAATTTTGAGGCTATTATCATTTATCTTTTATAAAATTTGAGCTTCGAATTCAAATTCTACAAAGATAAACAAAAAAGATAAATTGTATAAGAGAATAGATTGCGCCAATTTGAATAGTTTGAGGGAGTAAAATGAGCCAAGATTTTGTTTAGGGGTTAAGCGGACAAAGTGAATTGTTTAGTGGAGTAAAATGGACTTTTCCAAATAGAAATTGTTGAAGTTTTAGTTGATATCTACAATAATTACTGAGATGTGTGCGCGCACGCACGCACACACATAAAACATACTATGCACAAAAGCATAATCACATATACACCGTATTTGTATATACACCACATATAAAAAGGAGTGGCAAAATACATAGGTAATGTATGTCATCTCGTTGCACAGCCACATCAACCTATAAATACTATGGCATTATGTTGCGGCTATATTTGTCCAAAATCAGGGCTCTGATTGCATTAACGCCAGAAACAAAACTCAAGTAAAATAAAATATGATCAATGTCGATCAGAAGGCAGCTAAATCTAGACATGTAATGCATTTGTCTTTTTTTTTGGAGTAGCAACAAACTAACTTTGGTGAATCAATATTCCTTTGATAATAGTCATTCTGAAGATTGAAAAAACAAGTTGGCTTTTTATATTGGCTCCCAGAAGGTAATATATCTGATATACTGAAATAGAGAATCAGTAATTATTCTAAGAGACCGTACAGCATGATGGAAGATACGCCACATATATATTAACAACTCATTTAAGGAAAAATATGTATATACTGTATGAAATAAGAGCATCACCGGACAGTGTTATTGGTTATTTGACTGGCATGATAGAGAGCTAATTGCACCACTAAGCTATGTTTGCACCATTATATTTTTTTCCTTGTAAAAAATAACATTATATGCCAAATAAAGTTGGCAACTGCATTCTTGTTGCAAGTATTGTTTCAAATTGATATAATTTGTTATTCCAGATTCATTTATATATAAATATTTTTTTATATTGTTTGTGCTTTAGATTATTTCCTCTTTCTCATATAATCCCTCTGTCTTTAATTGTTGTCGCCATTAACTTTGTTAATCTTATTCAGAATAAGTATGTAAATATTATTTATTCTGTTATAATTTTATTTATCATAGAAACACAACTTATGGTTTCATATATGTGAATAAATTTTTTAATAATATGAGTATTCATCGATGATATTAAAAATCAATAGCGACAACAATTAAAAAAATAGTGACTGTTATATTTTGAGTTTCTTATTACTCTTGCATTCGTCATATTTTTTTTCAGTCGCCTGCTTCACACAAAAAGACATGATATGCAAGATGTTAATAGTGAAATGCACGTGAATTGTCAAATCACATTAACAGTGTACTGTAATGTCTTGACACATTTTCTCGCTTCTCGCACATGACACTTGTTGGTTAGAGCGTCCATTTGTGAGAAAAATATGTGCGACAGATGTCCCTCGTTGCCATAGAAATTTGCCCAGAAAAAGCACACACATTCTCTTGTTTGTTCGGTTGTACCAGAGAAAATCACGACATGCAAAGTACTCTAGTTTTTGTAAACCAATCGTCAAGGTTTTTAAAGAACAAGGAAACATGCCAGCATGACTGTGGTGCTAATATGTGTCCGCTCAATTATTTATTCTTTCTCATATACTTGCGCTTTTTTTAATTCTCATCGAGGTTGACATTTCATGTTATCTTTGACCATTTCTCTTATTAAAAAATATAACAATATCATATATTTCATTATAATTTGTTTTGTCATTAAACTATTTGAAATGCGACTTACAATTTCACACTTGAACTAATTTTCTAAATAAAGTGAATAATCAAATATGACATTCAAGTCCACTGTGACAACAAATTAAAAAAACAGACGTAGTATTATATTTTGAGTTTCTTATTACTCTTACGTTCATCTTGTTATTTTCAGTAAACTGCTTCACATAAAAAAATCATGACATGCACAAGATCCTAATTGTGAAATGCGCGTGAAATGTCAAAATAAATTACACTGTCTACTGTACACGTATACATATGGACATTTTCTCGCTTCTGTTACAAATGAGACATGTTCGTTAAAATGTACAAGTGTGAAAAAAATTTGTGCACACGTTTCTCATTGCCACTAAAATGTGCCGAGAAAAAGTACCCGTTTTCTCGATCGTTCTGTTGCACCAGAGAAAATCACGACATGCAAGGTACCCTACCTTTTGTAAATTGTAACCAATCGTCAAGATTTCTAAAGAACAAGGATACCCGCTAGCATGACCACGGGGTGCTATTATGCTGGGTTGAGGTGTCCGTTGTTCTTCATTCAATGGAGATGCGACACACAGTTTATCCAGTCTCAAATCGATATAATTCGAACCTCACAATAATAGAACTACTTTTCCAATAGTTATCAACCATGAGGTACCTAGTTGATCTCATCAAGGTGGCTAACTCTTTCCTAAGAATAGAAGAATGCAAGGAAGAAACAATACAAATACAAAATTTGAATTAAAGTCATAAATTAGAGGTCTCACAAACCATATGACGGTGAAACTGTATAAAAATAGAATAATCTAAGAAAAACCCAGATCCTACTGCTGTGGCCTATTTATTATAAGGGGTGGAGGGACGTGCAAAGCACCCCTGGACGAAACCCTAACGAGCCTAACATGATATAAAGCCAAATGACCTAATATGGTGGCACAACACTCTGATAGATTTTGGATATCATATTGTTTTGGTTATTCGCTAAGATCTAGGAAGCAGTTTGGCACGAGATTAGATCCGTTGGAAAACTTACCCATTTAGCTTTCCATCCATATCTAAAACGTCCAAAACGAGTTCTATGCAACTTGGGCGACTGTTTTGGTGCTGACTGCTCTTAAAATCTAAGTAGGACTCGAACCCGAGTTGAATTGAAACTCTGGAATCGGACGTCCTTCCCTGGTCTTATGCATCTCCAATTCATTCTCCCTGCTTCCTTTGATCCACTCGAATGTTCTTACTCATGATAAAGTTGTTAGATAGAAATATATCCTCGAAAGAAGGTAAACAAGTATTTAGAAATGAGCTCACCTCTAAGTTCAATTATCGTGCACGAGCTCTTATGAGTGTACCATCAATAGTATCTGGAGAAGTGTTATGTGTATCTAAAGAAGTAATGTTCTCATCGTACGACCCGCTCTTGAATGGGGTTGTCCTTGACTCAAGGTCATTGTTAGGATCTCGACTCCACTATATCTTTCTATAAGCATGAAAAGGTGGATATCACGGGGAATTTGAATGCAGTCACTTGGTGGAGCAAAGATCTGCATGATCTTATTATTCTCCCCTTTTTGACGGAAGCTATCCCTGGCTTACTACAATAGTGGGACCATGGGGGTAAACTCACTGCCAAAACCATTTAATGCTCAATCTCTTGAATGAGCGAAGATACTTGAGTTATTTCTTTATGGAAAATATTGTGATACTACTACAAAAGGTTAGTGACAGTAGCGGACAAATAGTTAGAAAGATCATAACAAAAAAAGCATCTTTGCACAATAAAGTACCACGTGAAGCATTTGTATCATAAAATTGACAAGACCAATTTTTTGTGATAATTTCTTCTCCAAGCAATTCATATATCATCAATCTCACTAGATTGTACAAAGTGTTTTATCCCAGAAAAACTGAACATGACATGATAATTGTTATTCCAATCATCTAGTTTGTCATCTAATCACACAAGATAAAAAGATTTCAAATTCGAAGAAATGTAAACTCTTTGAATCATTATATAAAAATTCATGCTGTGATTCTGCCACTTGAATTGCCTATTGTTTCTAGTTAATAATGGCAATTCATGCAGCAAAACCGCCCCAAAGCAACGGACGACTCACCGAACAGGATAGATTTCGGGTGACATTGAACAACAATACCAAAATAGTATACCACGAGCGATAAAAATATATTACTGGAAATTGATTTAAAGTCTTACAATAAAGGTTCAAGTTATTCTTAAGATAGGGATTTCAAAATAGTTTAAAACATAGTGGAAGTGATACACGTAGCAAAAACGATGGTACATATTGGTATTTGTTACGTCAAAGATAAATCTGCAAGAACACGGAATACTATTGTAGCATTTCACTAGAATATTCCAAGGTTATCGAACACGAGGAACATGTGTGTACTATCTTTTAACTTAATTTGTCTAGTAACAACAAAAACTAGGTAGGTTGGGGTAGAGTAGAGAGGGATTCTCAAGATAGCTAAGTCTAATCTCAAGGTAAGGTTGATTTCCTTGCTTATTACTTCGGGCGCCAGTTTTCTCTTGTATTCACACGCTTTGGCTTCCATGTGGACGTACCTGGAAGTGGAGTATTACAAAGGACGGACAGGGCTGCCACCACATGCTGCTTACCTCTACAACCCGTGGAGTACACAATAAACAAAGGTAGTCACTATCCTAGACACCACGTCTATGAAGTAAGTTGCTACCTTAACCCCCACATGTAAAATAAAGGACTAAGGTACTCTAAGCAATATAGAGTGATGAACTCATAAGTAGTAAGAACCTGATCTTATTAAATCAACAGTATAATGAACATGTGTAAGGATCAAGGACACTGAGAAGGGGAGGGGTTAAATCGGTGGACTTATGGAACTCGTTTTTGCTACAAACTCAAACTATGAGACTCACAAACGAGAATGATCTAAGCAATTCTAGTAGGCAAAGACCCCTAACAATACTAATTAGATGAAATAAACAACAAGCAAGCACTAGCATGATAGCCATCAAGAGGAATCACAAAGCAATCTATAACTCTACTCAACAAGTATGAAATGTGAAAAGTAAAGAGGGAGTCAAGAGAATGGTCAACGATTTTTTTGAGTTCTAAGAAGGTTAGTGCCTTCCACTAATTCTTGTTGGACTACTCCCGTTGGAGTACCGGTCCCTCTCGCCATTCCCGAAACGTTGCTCTCTAGGGCACACTTCACTCTCGAAGTGAAGTCACCATAATCCCGGCTGTAGCAAACAATGCCCACTCGCAAGAGCAAGCCTTGAAGGCGGGGGATTGGAAACCATGTACAAACTTCGTGTCATCTTTCATAATCTTCTCTAAAGCTCGATCATCAACTCCTAGCCGGTCTAGGGTTGCCAACCCAAGAGTAACAGGACAAGGTCACTCCTCTCAAAACCTCACAAGCTCTAGAAGTGTATGAATGGTCTTGCTACTCTCGTACTAGGACAAAAGATCTTCAATCTTGAGTTGTGCTCTCTCTTTGGTGTCCTTTGGCCTCTCATAAGTTTGCTCCAGCAATTCAGACCTCAGGCACACTAAAAACGTCCCCCTCCACGGTTTACATAGGCACCAAGCCTAGAACAGCCTCTGGAACATGATGTCGTAAAGTTGTCTACTTTATCTAATCACCAGACTGTGTAAGGATCAAGGACACCGAGGGCTTAAATCGGTGGACTTATAGGACTAAATTCGCTACAAACTTAAACTATTAGACTTAATAAAACAAGAGCAACCCTATGCAATTCTAGTAGGCTAAGACCATTAACAATGCTAGTAGAAAGTAAAGACAACAAGCAAGCACTAGCACGATAGCCACCTAAAGTAATCGCAAAACACCCTAGCAACTCTACTCAATATGAAGTGCGAAAAGTAAAAAGAGAGTAAGAGAATGTTTAGCGATTTTTCCCTAGGTCTCGAAAGGTAGGCGCCTTTCCCTAATCCTCGTTGAACCACTCTCGTCAGAGTTTTGGTTCCTCCTGTTGTTCCCGGAAAGATGCTCACATAGGTATGCTTCACTCCCAGAGTAAAGACATCGGCGGCCCGGCTGTCGCACACAATACTCAAGTGCTAGAGCAAGCCTCCAAGGCTCAAGCGCTCACTCTTGGTGTCCCTTTCGATCGAGAAAACTTGGCGTCGTCTTTCACAATCTCCTCAGAAGCTTAAACACCGACTCCTAGGCGGTCTAGGCTGCCAAGACCAAGAGTAATAGGCAAAGATCACTCCTCTCAAGCCCAATAAGCTCTAGAAGTGTATGCATGCTCGCTATCATTTCTCAAAAAAATGCTCCCTATCACTCTCCTACTAGCACCAAAGATCTTCAATCTTGTCTTGTGCTCTCTTGTTGATGTCCTTTGGCCTCTCACAAGTTTCCTCTAGCAATTCAGACCTCAGGTACACGGTAAAACGCTGCCCTACACGGTAAATAGGCTACAAGCCCAGAAACAACTATTAGAACGTGATGTCATAAAGCTGTTTGCTTTATCCAATCACCAGACTGGTGACTCCTCCCACCGAACTGTCCGGTGACTTGTCTTCTCGTAGACCAAGGAAACACCCTCTCTGAAATCCATTTCAAGTGACACCGGACTGTCCGATGCATACCTTCATCGGACTATCCGATGACCTCTTTTGAACTTCTAGAGACACCTCTTCTAGGCTTCAATCACCGGACTGTCCGGTCACTGCACCATCGAACTGTCCAATGACTGCTCCACCTCGACTCAGAGAGCACCTCTCTGGACTGGCTCCTCCAGGGCTTACAGGATTGTCCGGTGACCTCACCGGACTGTCCGATGAATGCATCTTCAGCTGGACTTGAGCTTCGGTCTTCGACTTTGCTTCCTCTACCATCTTTAGTGCTTTTTGAGGTATCTAAGGAGCATTCACACCCTCTAATACTTGTATGACAGGAGACAAATAATTTGACCCTCTCAATAGTACCGACATTCCTATGGACTCTCTAGCTAGTCCTTAGCCTTGGTCCTCCAATGCCTGAAAACTCCTATTTTTGGGATCGTTCTTTGTCATCCATCGAGCAAACCTACCATGTTGTAGAGATTAGCAGGTGGAACCTACACTCACAACCGTTACCTATGGCATTCGTTCAATCACCAAAATCAATTCATATCTTTTAGGAGGTCATGAAGCTTACAATCTCCCCTTTTTGGTGATTGATGACAACCATAGTACTCACAACCAAATTTCAAATGAGATGATATAAGATAAAGAAAGAAATTCATCTCGAAGAAATACTTACCCCCTTATCTTGATGACTCCCCTAAAAATTTGCATGAGTTCTCCCCTATATCTTCCTTTGGAAACGATCTCTCTCGTGTTGTGAGGACTCTCTCTCCCCCTTTGTCATCTAATCATACAAATTATGGCATCGAGGAAGCAAATAGAAAAAGAGACACTGGAAAGACAAATGTTAGTGCACGATAGATATAGAAATGATAGATATAGACGGAAGCACAACGCACTAGCGAACCTGCAAGACAATCACAACACAGGGAGCTATACACAAAAGATCATAGGGGTTAGTCTAGAAATCAAGTGAATCTTAATGAGCTAAAAGATCAAATAGAACACGAGCTCATTAAAATGTCACAAAAGAGTCCTCCTAGATAGCTAGCCACTCAAAAGCTCTACAACCACACGTCACACTTCCAACACCCAAGACCTAAGAAGAAACTAATCCTCTTAAGGTGCAGCTGGAGGATCGGGTGCAGCGACTGAAGGTAGCTGCTTCCCTGCTGTTGCTGACTCATCTCCCGGTTGCTCAGGGTCACCGAAAGCACTCAGACCAGAAGAAGACGTCGAGGAAGGCTCTTTGCCATCAACTAAAGCTGGCTGATCTGCATTGGCAAGGGCCTGAGCTGCCTCCTCTGTATAATGTCCTTCCTCAACCAGGATAGTTGCATCAGATACATTAGGCTGCTCGGCTGTGGTGGCTGTGGTCTCTACTTCTGAAACATCTGACGGTGGCTCTGTCAAAACTGACTCAGCAGTGGTAGCCTCAAAGGTGAGAACTCTCGGAGTAAGCGGAGACTACCCACTGCTGTCCCTACATCTAATGCCAGCACCGAAACTTGGGCTCAACTGACACAAGAAGTGGCGTCATAGAGAATGAGGAAACCGGAGCGAAATGAGAAGATGTAACTGGCATGCTGGCTCCTCCTATAGTCATGGTTATGCTGGCTGCTCCAAAGGGTACAAAAGGTGATAACGGAGCTAAGAGTAGGGTGCTGAAGCTGGGCTGTGAAGTCTGGCACCGATGAGTACTGTGGTTGAGGAGCTGTCGGCTGTAGCTGCGAGGGCAGGGGACCCGATAGCGTGATCGTCGGGAAGGCAGGCAAAGGTGGCATACCAATCCCTGGAGGTTAGATGCAATCGCTCCAAACCCAGCAGACATATAAGATATGGCCGCTACCATCTTCGGCTGAGTGCGCTGCGACCTCTCATTGAACTCCCTGTCCTACCGTCTCCTCTCCTTTGCAAGCTCCCGCTCCATCCGGAGCCTCTCCTTAATCTGGAGACGCTCGAGTCAGATTCTCTCCTCGAACTCGGCCCTCTCACGTCTGATCCTCTCGTTCCGCTCCTGCCTGTACCTCCTCTGCTCAGCCTACTCTGCCTGAGTAGTATCTAATCTGGCAGCAAGAGCAAGGTCAAGTGTGACACTAGAGGTACGATTCTCGGACAAACCTGGAGTCTCAGTGCACCCAACCCGTGGCTGTGCTCCCTCTGAAGCCTCAGTCTCCAGCTCAAACTCATTAGGGGCTGTGATCTCCTCTCCTCCAGGGGTGCTCTGTGAAGCTGACACTCTAAGAACCCTGGAGTCGAACGGCTCGGCTGGACTGAAGACAGCTGTGATCTCTGGCAACACAGCATACTCTGTCTCAGTCATCACTCCCGTTGTCCTAAGCAACAGACAAATGTAGGGGGCAAATGGTAACTGACATGCTCCTATCCCCTCATAGATCACATCCTCCATCTGTGCTAGCAAAAGATCCGTCAAATCAAACACCTCATGCCTCAGTAGAAAACAGAGCAGCCACTGATGTAAAATGATTACCCTCTCTCTGTAGCCAGCTCTCGAGGCTAGCATTCTGTCCAGCAACCCTCACAATACACGAGCCTCGTGTGTAAGCCTCAGAGGGTGTCTGGAGTAACCTCATGTGGTGGCAAGTAAGCAAAACTCATCCTCTCGTCACTCGCCTCCGTCCCTCCAAAAGTTTTGTACGATGGCAGGAAGTCTAGATGGGCCAGTTTGTGGATCCGTGTCTTCAAAGAAAGAAACTCCATAGCAGCTATGATATCGGATCTCTCAAACCGGTGTGGCTCCTCTCTGTAGATAAACCAAAGCTGTGAGTGGTATAGGGAGATCCACAAGGAGGCATAGAACTATAGAACCAACACCTCACTATATCTTAGGGGCTGCATCACCATCTCTGTCAGACCATGCAAATATGCAATGTGTTCCTCCATGTATGTCCCAGCTCCCTGGCTCTATGACTCAAAAGAACAGTGGTGATGAGTAGCAAACACTAAGCTCTTGCCCTTAGTGGCAAGCTGTCTCCTGAGAGCATCGTAAATCTTCCGCCGAAGTACTTTCCAAAACTGACCAGCATAGGTGTGTCACTTGGGGGGACCCAAACTGTGAAATTTACTCTCCTCTTGGCCTTCATGTCTTGGCCCTTGACCTTCAACAAGTCAATCTCCTCAGCGATCCTGGCCATGGCTCGGCGAACTCTCTTAGCTCTAGATGTGCAAACGCTACAGCCCCAGTCTTCTGGTGAGAGCACCTCTGTATCCTCGGTTGTGACGCTCTCTGGGCTGCCTCTCGCTCTGCGGTTCTCTACTGCTTACTGGCAGGAGCTCTCCGCGGCTACACCTCTGCTATCAAAGGGGCAGTCGTCACTCTTTGACAGATCGACCTCCTCAGCTCCCCCTGGCCCTCTACACCTCCAATCCTCAGAGCACCACTCCTCCTGTGTGGTGGCACGTCCACCTCTGCTGTTACCAATGCTCTATCCCACTCGAGATCTCCTGTCCTCCTCCTCTTCTTCTTCCACTACAAGAAATCTAAGCTTTTATGACGAAAATCTCATGACAAAAGATGAAAACGTCATTAGTCTTTTCATTTTATGATGTTTTGTAGAGTCAATTTCAATTTAATGACAAATGTTACATGTTCGTCATAAAAGATAGTCCTGAATCGTCATAAAAAAAATGTTGTATCTAATTTGTGACGAATTTGTTATCGTCATAGGAATATTTCCTCATCACAAATCTTTATAGTCCATAGTGGCAATGAGCACTTGGGCAAACGAAAAAATTTGTATGCACCAACAGAGATAGAAAATAATGACTTGCGATAAAGCATTGAGTGTCCTTATCACTGCACCATCAAATCTGTTGGTTTGCTATACACATTTTTTTTATCTACACCTAGAAATAAGTAAGAGGGAACTGTTATAACAGTTGGCCTATCAAGACTTATCGGGAGACACATTTTATAACATGATAACTCATCAGTAGGAAAAGGTATTAAACTCATAGCTAACAGGTTAGAATCATATCCTCAATTTTGTGAGGGTCCCAGGTTCAATCAATGACAGCACTCGGACCTTATCATCCCTTCCGCCCCCGCTCGCCCCTCTCCACCCCGGCCCGCTCCCGACGCCCTCACCTCCCGCGCGCCGCCGTCGCCCCGACCACCCCGGCGACCGTCGGTCTGCCTCCTGCTCGCCGCTCGCTCTCCGTCTGTGGTGCTCTCTCCCACGGGCGCCTCCTCACGGATCTCTGCTGCCGGGTGACACCCTCACCCCCACGGGCCACCATCGCCCCGACCACCCCGGCGGCCGTCGCTCTGCCTCCTGCTCGCCGCTCGCTCTCCGTCTAGGGCGCTCCCTCACGGACCTCTGCTGCCAGGTGACGTGCGCACCCATCATCGCCGTCAAACCCTAGCCCTAGCCCTCCCTCGGAAGGGCATCGACTGCGTTGGCTGCGAGAGCGACGGCAGCAGCCTTGAGCGGAAGGACGGTGCTCTCTCTCTCTCTCTCTCTCTCTCTCTCTCTCTCTCTCTCTCTATTCTTGATTGGGTACAAGTCTTCTTGGCTGAGGATTTTACACTGGTTAACTTGATTCACTCGGTTCCTCTTCTCTGAAGGTGAGATCAGTATTTTCTGAAAGTAGAACTAGGAGATTGTTTTTCTTTACTGAATTAAGCTCATAGCTAGCAATTAGCCACGGAGTGCAGATATTAGGTGCAATTTCTCTTAATACTGTTGGAGTTTGGATTTAGTTCTTGAGTATAGTGAAATGGTTGAGAATCGAGAGTGTAACTTCTTTATTATTATCCTTCATGTTTTATGTTTGTCAGTTCTCATTGAGTTTACAACTTAATTAAGCTTTTTTGATACCACAGGGTTAATAATTCAGAAAAAATAGACTTGCAGGTAAAATCTTTCTTCCCTAGATCAGATATAAGATATGCCACTTACACATGCTCCTTTTTTTAACGCTTTTAAGGATGCTGCTTTTATTTGATCCTGCAGAGATGCAATAGGCCAAAATATTTTCAAGGAACCAAATATGTTGAATCCGAGGTTAAGATCTAAGATAAGAGTTATAGTTGGTTCAATATATTCAACAAGCCCTTGCCAGTGTGGTTCGTCTTTCTCCAAGCGAGAGCCCTTATCATATTCCTATCTTTGATTTATGCATAACCTATTTCCTTTTGCTCATGCATTCGGCTCAACTTCACATTATTGCATCTACTTATGAGTTAGCCAATACCGAAATCAGAACACAGGTGCTTTGGACTCCACGGAAGATGTCCATTGTAAACGTTGATAGTTCAAATTAGTTTTTCCATTCTGTGGCATTTCGGAGTATTTGTTTATAAATGGTACTCTGCATATTGATGTCAGAGTTAACTGCTTTGCCTTTTGCTAATGCAGGGTATTATACCTAATGAACATCAACACTCAGCAGAAGCCTCCGTGGTCGAAATTGAGGACCAGTTTATGGATTCTGAATTTCGGTCTCCAATATGTGACAAGGCCAGTGGCAGGCTTTCAGCCCACCTAATACACTCTTACCAAAGGATTCCAATGCAACTGATGTCGACGCATCATATGTGGACCAACAAAAAGTATGCGATTTATTGCAGACTCCCAATTTTGGTATGTTCTGCTTCAGTTATAAACAATCAGTTTGTTAATTTTCCCAACGGCTCTTACTAAAGTTCCTTATCACTGATAGTCATCTCTATAAGTGAATAAACAAAGCCAGCCAGATTGTTACCTTTAGTGATAGATAGTTGGTTACTTTAATTTGGCTACGGGTCTTATTCAGGTTCTTTTTTCTGTGGTTAATTAGTTTCCCCCCTCAAAAATAGAGACAACCGAGAGAAAGTTGTATTTCAACAAAAGACAGTTGTATATGATGTCGTAATGTTGTCTGTTTGTAGTATGAAATGGAAGCCATTATGGTTGAATATATAGAAGAAAGCCAAGAACCAAATGCTGCAACTAAAGTTATTTCTCAAGTCTTACCAAGATCGAAGTTTCTTAAAGCTTCCGGCATTGTGAGTGCAGCCCTGAAGATCAATGGCAAATCTACTATTTGAGAAGGAACTTTGACCTTGTTCTAGCAATTGTTGATGTCCAAATCTGTTCTAAAAATGTGATCCCTATCTTTTGATGTATAATTAATTATATGGTGTTGTATGGGATGAGGCATTATTATGTTATTTATGATTTTGATTGGATGTATGTTATTTGCTGCCATGTGAGATACATGTTGATTCTCATGTCACTTGATTTAAAAATTTTATGACAATTTCAATCCTAAATGGCATTTCTGATGTAATGAGTTATGATGTTTTCTTAGTAAATTAGTGATAAAAACTAACGTCATAATTTAGTGACAAATTGAGGGATGTCACAGATTTAGTGACGATTTTTTTTGTTTTGTCATAGAACATGAACAGAGACGCATGATAGGTGACGAATTGATTTTTATCATCATGGCGTCACAGAATCTGAATAATGATGATTTGTTTAGGTTCTGTGACAATAAGAAATTGTCATAGAAGCCTAGATTTTTTTGTAGTGTTCTCAGGCTCTACATTGCTTCTGAGAACTCTGAAATTGACCTTGTCTGCTGTCTTAGAACCAATACCATAAACTGCCATTGCACCACATAGGTATAAATAGAGGTTGTAAGCAACGCAGTCAAGTGACACAGATATCCTAGCGGTGAAATAAGGACATCACTGATCAAATAATGTAATTAAGATCAATGGTGATATCGATGGACTAATGTCACAATTTAAATAATAACAATGCATTTAAATTATGACACTAGCGACAGGAGGACTCAATGCCATATTAAAATATGTAAGAGATGATCTCAATATGGCACTAAGTACGAGAATTGTCAATTAATCTCAATGTATGAACCCATCTTTACGGTCCGCGTAAATGGATTTTAGAGACGGTTAGGCACAGAGTTCAATGGCATGAAGCGTACAATTGATTTAGTTATCACTTTCAGGAGTGTGTGAATCCATATGATCAATTTAGTCACTTTCTTCGGGGATAATGCCTCCTCTATGGTTCTTATATGCAATGCATACTCAACAAGCTAGCTAAATGCAAGAAATTTAAAGCATGCCACGTAGATGTAAGCAAATTTAAAGATATTGCATAAAGAAACCTATTCAATGCCAATTTTGGCCTATCTCAAGCTTGTTCACCATAAGCCCACCGTTTTGCTTTGAGATAACCAAACCACCTTCTCAAGCTCTTCTCCCGTGCTTATAGATATCTCAAGATGGTTAGGCATTGACTAATTTTTTTTTATTTTCTTTTATCTTTTTACTCATGATGCATGATAGTGCAAACATTTAGTCCACGAAGGAGTCTCTACCATGCAAGACAAGAAAAGAAACCTACTCTACTATGTATAAGAGAAAACCTTCTTGAAGAGTAGATTGGCGTTGAAGCTCGATCACATGTGGTGGACTTCTAAAATCTTTAATTTAATTCATGGTTCACCACCTTGGTTCCTTCACTACTTCTTAGGAACCAAGAGTGTTTTGGCTTCCTCTCTCGGTCCACGATCACTTTGGGGACCCAAATCTTCTTAATTGTTCACTTCTCATTTGGCGATCCTAGCGGCTTGGCCTTCACCTTTCCATCTTTATCCCTAAAGAGGTTGTAATGCACATCTTTATGAAAAGGTTAGCGTTATAATCTTAGGCTCGCTCACCTTGGGACAATCCTTGGAGCGGTGTCCATCATGACAACTGTTCCCACAATAATAGTTATCTGCCATGAGCTAGACTATCCAAGCGGGGATCTCATCTCCGTTGCCAATAATATTGATAGAGGAAGGATATGATCCTAGGCCCTTGTGGCTGTGGTTATTGACAAGGTTTCAGCTTAGATTTCCTTTTGAATTTGCCTTCCTCTAGTGAGCCGCTCGAAAGCATCCATCACGGCCTCTCTCCTTCTTAAGCTTCGTGTATTCATTCAAAATAGATGGCTCAAGAGAAGTACTCTCCTCGGAGAGGGTTAGATTGTAAGAAGTAGAAGCTTCATTTAAATGCTTAGTAAAGTTTAAGAGAGTCAAGATCAAGAGCCTCATGAGTGGGGACCAATGCCTTATGCTTCTCACTTAGTTCTACGTGTTTCTCCTTGAGAGAGTCATAAGACTCACATAGAACACCATGCGAGTGCTTTAGGGCATTGAGCTCACCCTCTAGCTCCCGAACTCGGAATACCGCTACTTCGATATTGCTTGGTCACCACCTCAATCTTCTGGGTCTTCTTGACGATAGTTTTGTTGGCCTTCTCAAAAAAGAGAACTAGATCATTGTAGTTAGGTCCATCATCCTCATCATCATATTCCTCCTCATCTTCATCAAGATCATCATTTTCATCCACAGCCCTCACAACTTCGGGCCATCAAGCAAAGAGGTGGTGGTGGTAGCTCATTAGTGGAGCTCATCATAGCAATACCCGCAAGCTTTTCTTCAGAGGAAGAGTCCGAATTATCATTATTGATGAGTCACTCACCAACAATGTTGGCTTTGTGCGGGGACTTCTTATTCTCCTTGCTCTTGCTCTTCTCCTTGACGAATAACTTCTTCTTGAACTTCCTATTGGGCTTATGTTCTTCATCCTCACTCTCACTTGTA
The DNA here is from genome assembly GCA_001602295.1 of Zoysia matrella. Taxonomy (NCBI): domain Eukaryota; kingdom Viridiplantae; phylum Streptophyta; class Magnoliopsida; order Poales; family Poaceae; genus Zoysia; species Zoysia matrella. The sequence continues at coordinate 44,864 of BCLG01001834.1, forward strand.
GCTTCCTTCTTGCTCTCTTTCTTGGGCTTGGGACCCTCCTTAGCAAAATGACATTTCTTGCCATAATTGAAGCATCTGGAGTTCTGCTTCGATGACGAAGGTCTTCCCTTGCGAAATAGCTTCTTCATCAAGAGCGCCAGGTCAGGACCTCATTGTCACTCTCATCATTCTCAACCTCCTCCACCTTTTTCTTCTTGTTCTTGCCATTGGAAGATTTTGCAACTTGAAGGGCAAGATTCTTGAGTAATTGAGTGTCGCTGGAGATGCCCAACATATACCCCTCGTAAGCTATGAGCTTGCCAAGCATGACGTCCACGGTGAAAGTAGTCAGGTAGGCTTGGAACAGACACGTGATGATGGCACTGTAGCTTGACGACAACAACCTTAAGAGCTTCTTCATGACCTCAACATCTTCAATTTTTCTCTTGAGGCCCAAGGCGTTGATCTCCTCTACTAGTACATGCAAACGAGAGTAGACATCATTTGCTTTCTCATGAGGCAACATGGTGATAGAGTCATATTTGTTCTTAAGAACATAGTAACGTGCTTCCTTAGCCTCGGAGGAGCCCTCGTGTATATTTTGCAATTGAGACCATATTTCATGAGCGGTGCAAGAAGCATTAATTCTAGAGAACACATTCTTAGAAATGCACCCAAAGATAGCATTCTTGGCATTAAACTTGATAAAGATAGGATCAAGTCTTTCATTTTTATTTGTAGTGTTTTGGGTCACTTGCCATGCTTTCCCATCGATTGACTTAAGGCAGGCTTGCATGCGAGCCTTCCAATATGAGTAATCGTCCCTATCAAACATAGGCGGACTCTCCATCCCATTCAAAATCTTTACTCAAGGCGGTGAAGCCCGAAAAGTTAGCACTTGGCTCTGATACCGCATGTAAGAATTAAGAACACCGAGAAGGGGGTTGAATCGGTGGACTTATAGGACTAAATTCGCTACAAACTTAAACTATGAGACTTAATCAAACAAGAGCAACTTTATGCAATTCTAGTAGGCTAAGTCCCCTAACAATGCTAGTGAAAAGTAAAGACAACAAGCAAGCACTAGAACGAGTCCCGTCGGAGTCTTGATTCCTCCTGTCATTCTCTAATCAATATGAAGTGCGGAAAGTAAAGAGAGAGTAAAAAAATGCTCAACGACTCTACTCAATATGAAGTGCGAAAAGTAATCGCAAAACACCTAGCAACTCTACTCAATATGAAGTGTGGAAAGTAAAGTGAGAGTAAGAGAATGCTCAACGATTTTTCCAGAGGTCTCGAAAGGTAGGCGCCTTCCCCTAATCCTCGTTGATCCACTCCTGTCGGTGTCTTGGTTCCCCCCGTCATTCTCGGTACGATGCTCACAAGGGTACGCTTCACTCCCAGAGTGAAGATACCGACGGCCCGGCTATCGCATACAATACTCAAGTGCTAGAGCAAGCCTTCAAGGCTTGGACGCTCAGACGCTCACTCTTGATGTCCCTTTCGAGCGGAGGACCCGAAACCGCGTACAAACATGGTGTCATCTTCCACAATCTCCTCGGAAGTTCGAACACTGACTCCTAGCCAGTCTAGGCTGCCAAGACCAAGAGTAATAGGCAAAGATCACACCACTCAAGCCGCACAAGTTCTAAAAGTGTATGAATGCTCCCTATCACTCTCCTACAAGCACCAAAGATCTGCAATCTTGTCTTGTGCTCTCTTGTTGGTGTCCCTTGGCCTGTCACAAGTTTCCTCCAGTAATTCAGACCTCAGGCACACAGCAAAAAATCTCCCTTCACGGTTTAAATAGGCTCAAGCATAGAAACAACCATTGAAACGTGATGTCATAAAGCTGTCTACTTTGTCTAACCACCGGACTGTCCAGTAACTGCTCCCACTGGACTGTCCGATGATTTGTCTTCTTGCAGACCAGGGAAACATACTTTCTGGAATCCATTCCATGTGACATCGGACTGTCCGGTGCATACCTTCATCGGACTGTCCGGTGACCTTCTCTTTTGGACTTCTAGAGACACCTCTTTTAGACTTCGGCTTCTAGCACACTGTGCTGTTTGATCACTGCATCACCGGACTGTCCAGTGACTGCTCCACCTCGACTCCAAATAGCACCTCTCTCTAGACTGGCTCTTTCAGGGCTCGCCAGACTGTCCGGTAAATTTGCTTCGTCTGCCATCTTCAGTGCTTTCTGAGGTATCTAAGGAGCATTCACAATCTCTAACATTAGTATGACAGGAGACAAATGACTTGACCCCCCATAATAGTACCGGCGTTTCTATGGACTCTCTAGCTAGTCTTTAGCCTTAGTCCTCCAACACCTAAAAACTCCTCTTCTTGGGATCGTCCTTTGTCATCCATCGATGAAACCCACCATGTTGTAGAGATTAGTGGGGTAGAACTTACAATCACAACCGTTACCTATGGTGTTCATTCAATCACCAAAATTAATTCATACTTTTTTTAGGAGGTCATGAAGCTTACAGACTATCCGGTGACTCCTCACATCAGACTGTTCGGTGACTCCAATCTTCGGCATACTAGGAAAATACCCTATCTGAAATCCAATCTATATGACACTGGACTGTCCAGTGCATACCTTCACTGAACTGTCTGGTGACTATCACTTTTGGACTTCCAGAGACAACCCTTCTGGATATCGTCTTCAGGAATAATGGACTATCCAGTCACTGACCCTCTGGACTGTCTATTAACTTCTTCACTTCGACCTCTAGAAAACATCTCTTCTAGACTCTGATCTCCTGGCTCACCGGAATGTCCGGTGACTGCTTCCAAAGCTGAATCTGAATCATCATCTTGAAACTTGACTTCAGCTTCAACCACTTTGCTTCCTCTACCATCTCAAGTGCTTTCTAAGGCAACCAAGAGCATACATACGTCTTAACACTTCTAAGACCCAAGAGAAAAGACTTGACCCCCTTAATTGTACCAGCAATCCTTTGGACTATCTAACTAGTCCTTACCCTTGGTCCATCTTCACTTGTCATCCATCGAGAAAGCCCACCATGTTGATGTAGATTTGCGGGGTGGTAACTACAATCTCACATGTTACCTATGGTGTTCACTTAATCACCAAAATTCATTCATACCTTTTAGGTGACTTCAAAGGTCATGAAGCTAACAATCTCCTCCTTTTTCTTGATTGATGACAACTATAGTGCTCACAAACAAACTCAAAGAGGATGAAATCAAAAGATATGGAATGAAACACATCTCATAAACATCATGAAGAGTAAGTAATGAAATGAATCACATGACAAAAAAACATACTTACCCCTTACCTTGATGACTCCCCCTTTCAATATGCATCGGTCCTCTTCCTTTGTCTTCCTCTTGAAAGTCTCCCCTTTTGTTTGTAGCTGTCTCTCCAATTTGTCATCTAATCACATAAAAAGATGGCATCACGAAAGCATATAGAGAGGAGAAAGCTAGGTAGACAAAAGTTAGTGCACATAAAGATAACAAGGAGCACAATACACAAGAGAACCCGCAAGATAATCAAAACACACAAGGAATCATACATAATAAATAGCACCAGATTAGTCCTGAAACCAAGTGTATCTCAATGAACTAAAGTGAGAAAATAAACACAAGCTCATCAAAATAACACAGAGAGCCAATAAAATCCGTCAAAAAAGATCCAGAGCCCTAATTACCCATCCACGGCCTCCCCCTAGACATCTAGCCTCTCAAAATGATACAACCACAGGTCGCACTCTCGACACCCTAGACCTAGAAGAATCTAGACCTGAGTTGGTGCGGCTGGAGAGTTAGGTGCACCGACAGCTGGTGGCTGCTCCTCTGGTGCTGACTAGGCTCTTGCTGGCTCGTCACCTGCTATATTTTTAACATCATCTAACGCGCTCAAGCCAAAAGATGACATCGGGAAAGGCTCCTTACCATTAGCTAAAGATGGTTGATGAGAACGGGTTGTGACAAGGGCCTTGTTGGTGAAAACAAAATGAAGACAAAAATTAATAAAAGAGTTGGAATCATATATTTCAATAATCATATGATGATTTACAATATATATAATCCCGACATAACTTTGTCTTCCTCTGTCTTCTACGTCGTGCTTAAAGAGATATCTGACTGAAGTGATTGTGTAGTCCGCTGATTCCCGGGCCATGCAGGGCTCGCCCGGTTAATTACATCTACAATACGAGTCTGTAGAAAACCTTCGATTAAGCTGCGCAGAATGGTCATGTCTTCATGTAGAGTGTTTATCGTCCATAATATATGATGGTGGAATGCAAGTGATGATTAACCCAGTCACAACAGTTGCATCATCATGTCAAATACGAACAGAATATAATGATGAAGAGGATGACTTTCGCCTCATCGGTGCCCAGTCATGTATAGACCAATCTTCATCTACTTGGACGGGTGGGTGTTGCCCTTCGCCTCGTCGGTTCCTAGCAATGTGTCCAATCCCGTTGCATGGGACATGTCGAAGGAGTAGTGACTTAGCTTCGTCATTACATGCAAAAATTCCGTCTAGCCCTTCGTCGGTACTAGACCTCGGATGATGAGGGTGTATGCATGCCATATGCGTTGCATATGTATGCATATGTTTGTTTTCTTTACTGGCTTGGACGATGCTTGTTGGGAGATGTATTTAGCAAATAAATGGATCTCATTGACTTGGACTCAATTAAGTTGATTATCCATCCTGTCTTTGGAATTCAGCATATGATCAAGCAGTCCGAACACAAGACTGTTCCGTATCCTCGGCCAATAGCCATGAGCTGGTTGCTTACCCAGAGCGCATCATGGGATCAGCATTCTAGCATATGATAAGCTGTCTTCACATAGATCTCTTCTGTGCCCCGTCATTCGAACATGAGCGGGTTGCCTACCTAGGGCGCATCATGGGATCATCCTTCTGACACAGAATCAAGCTGTCTTCACATAGATCTCTTGTGTGCCCCGTCATTCAAACATGAGCGGGTTGCCTACACAGTGCGCATCATGGGATCAATCAGCCTTCTGACACAGAATCAAGCTGTCTTCACATAGATCTCTTCTGTGCCCCGTCATTCAAACATGAGTGGGTTGCCTACTCAGAACGCATCATGGGATCAGCCTTCTGACACAAAATCAAGCTGTCTACACATAGATCTCTTCTGTGCCCCGTCATTCGAACATGAGCGAGTTGCTTATCCGGAGCGCATCATGGAATCAGTATATGATCAAGCTGTCAGGTCTCTTCTGTGTCTTCGGCCCTCGCACACGAGCGAGTTGCTTATCCAGAGCGCATCACGGAATCAACATTCTGTCTTCGATGATCTACTCCTCAACAGATCGTAGTCGTTTGTCTTCGATGGTCTACTCCTCAACGGATCGTAACCATATGTATGTCTTCGATGTACCATCAACATCATCTTGTATATATTCAGCGCTGAACTTGAAAAGTTTGTCATCGCGTACTGATTGCGGGCTTCATTGTGGGTGGCGTAGATACAGGCATTGCCGGTGCCTCTGGAGGTATCCTTCATCACGGTCACAAACTCTTGTCGGCGGCAGCCTGATGATGTGGTCCTGCGGCGTGTGAGCGCCGTGCTGCCCTGCCGCTTGCGTGAGGCGGCCTGGCGCAGGGGCGTCCCTATAAATTTGGAGGCCCTGTACAAAACAATAAACGGGGCCTAAAATTCTAGTGTTATTTTTTTATTATTTTTTATTTTATCTTATGTTTTTTATTTTCCAACTCATATTTTCAAAGAAGATTTGTGGAAGACGCGCTTAGAACAATTAAAAACTAGATCAATTTCTACCCATTACAGACTATACTTCTAATTCGATTTGTAATCTAATTCGTAGAAGACACATCTTATAATTTGGAATAATTTCTAAACCAATTTATGTTTATTATAGATTATACATGAGATTAATTAAATAAAATTATTGAAACAAAGCTTATAAATGCAATTATATTTTTAAAGTACTTAGAAAATTTGAGGCCCCATAATTTTGGGAGCCCTGTGCCGTCGCACAGCTCGCACGGGCCTAGGGACGCCCCTGGCGGGCGTGGTATTCTGCAGCGCTTCTCCCCTCTTCTCCCGATCCTGGAGACTTGTTTATATAGTCCGCGCTACCGGTGGCTCCGTGCATGTAGGTTGATTCCTCACGCGTCGTCAGCAAGTTTGTTGTGCAGCCGTGGTAGCGAGAGTTTGTTCTGCTGCATGCATCTCGGTTCTCCAGGCGTGGGACAGCATGGAGTTTGGTTTGATTTGTTGGACGCGGATCTGTTGAATGCGTCTGTTGCATGCACCGCTTTTCTCTTCATGCGAAGGCACCACGTTATCTTGAGTTGCATGCAGGTGATACGATCTCCACGCGGCTTCAGCGGCAAACGTGGCGAGTTTATTGCTTGGAGAGATTTTTGGGCTAAGTTTTGCATGCTCCCTCATCCACCACGTGAAGCTGCAGTTTGTTGAAATTTGTTTGCATGGCTTGGTTTGGAGTTTGTTTTCAAATTTGCACGGTACGAGAGAAACAGGAAGTTTGTTTGGATTGGTTCTGCTGCTTGTATGCACACGTCCTTTACAGCGGCGGCAGGGAGCACTAGATTCAATCAGCGTAGTTTATGCCATGCAGCCAACGCATGTTAGCATGTTATGATCATGTATCATTTTATCTATCCAACAGAATCAGCAGGGATATCAAGGAATAATTATCACTTGAATCAATTAGGAAATTATCGGCATATTTATCTCCTGCCGACGTCCGAGCTTAAAACTTCTCATGGTCAAGGTATAAACTTGTACAGCCGGCTAGCCGGCCTTGTACGTATTTGTGTACGCAGGTACGTGGTTCCGTCGGCAAGATCCATTTGAATTTGTTGTATATACTTGCATGTTGTTCTCACCTGTACGAAGGCAGCAGGGTGCTTCGTTGGATTTCGATGCATGCGGATACAAGACCACTTTCCTTTTAATTCTCTCTAACGAAATCGATGAGACATCAGCTGGTAATTATCACGGGAATAAATTAGAAATTATCTGTAATCACAACAGCAATGAGTAATATTTTACTCCGGCCATTAGTGCTCTGCATGATTAACTTAAACACGTTACAACACATGCATGCCAAACACATGAAGTGCGTGTCTTTTGTTTATTCTTTGTAATTTTTGCAATATCAAATTTTTCTCTTGCAAAATTGAAGCAAAAAATAGTATCAAACAGGCCTGAGCTACCTCCTCTGAAGTATAGCCGGCTATTATCAAATCTGCTGCCTCCTTTGCACGGCTCGGCTACTTAGTTGTGGTGGTGGCTGACTTTGGCTGTGAAACCTATGGCAGTGGCTCTGGCGGTGCTGACTCACGGCCCTTTTGGTAGAGCTTTCAGCTCTTGATTCTTTAGATTCACTTCTGATTCTTCTGTAAATTGATTCTGTGGCTGAAAGTGATTCTCTAAGGTAAACTCTTAGAATCAAGACAGATAATCACTTCACAGAATTAAGAGAAGCTACTTTTTTCAACTCTCAGCCTCTTAGTTTATTTCAAAGAATCACTTCACAGAATCAGATAAGAATCACTTCTTCTGAAAAACATTGTTTGACAGAGCTCTCCTGATACTGCTTGAGAATCAGGAGCTGAGAGCTCTAGCAAAGGGGCCCTCAGTTGTGGTAGCCTCGAATGAAAGGACTCTCAGTGCTAATGGAGAACTACCCATAAATGTCCCTGTCTCCAATGCCGGTAATGTGACTCTGGGCTCGGCTGACGCATATAGTGCCGACATAGAGAACAAAGAAACCGGAGAAAACTTAGAAGCTAACACTGGCACACCAATTCCGTCGGGAGTCACTAAAGTACTAGCTCTTCTAAAAGGTACAAACAGTGATAACAGAGCTGAGAGTAGTGTACTGAATCTGGGATGCTGCTCCTGCTGCAGCTGAGTCGTGAAAGCTAGCATCGTAGAGTACTAAGGCTGAGGTGTTGTAGGTTGTAGTTGCGAGGGTAGGGAACCTGATAGCGCCACCATCGAGAACGTAGGAAGAGGTGGCATACCGAGCCTCTGAAGGTAAGAAGCCATCGCTCTGAAACCGACAGACATATAAGATATGGCCGCTACTATCTCAAGCTGAGTGCGCTACGCCCTCTTGTGGAGCTCCCTGTCCTATCGCCTCCTTTCCTCAGCCTCTCTTCAATCTAGAGGTGTTCGAGTCGAATCCTCTCCTCGAACTCGGCCCTCTCACCTTTGATTAGGGCTAAAAACAGTACAAAAATTTCCCGACCCGACCGCATTTTGTTTACCATTTTCCCATACCATTTTCGGATAGGCAGAGAAAAAATGAAAACGGGCAAAACTGGAAAAACAAAAAACGAAAATGATAACAAAAGCGGTATGGCCTTTTTTCCGACCGTTTCAGTGGAATTCCATTTTTAGCAGAATTTTTTCATTTTTTACCGTTTTCCCCCAAATACAATAATGAGATCTCATTTGAACATGTTTTATGAAAAATAAAAAATTAAAAGTTATGAAATAAACTTGCACTATATGTAGTGAATATTGTTGAGTTGTATGTAGTGAATTTACTTACAACTTGCACTATATGTATTGTAAGACTTCAACAACATAGTGAATGCTCATTGTTTATTTTATTCATAATTCCAACATCTTTTTCAGTTATCGACCATTTTTGTTTTATTCCTGTCCAGATTGTTTTGTTTCTGAAACTCCATATTTATCCGTTCGTTTTCGTTTCCATTTCCATCCGGTGTTGTAAATATGAAAGTGAAAATGATTGAGGTATTTTCCCATTCGTTTCTATCTGTTTTGAGCCCTACATCTGATCCTTTCCTTAAACTCCTGCCTAAACTTCCTTTGCTCGGCCTACTCTGCCTGAATACCATCAAGTCTGGTAGATAGTGCATGGTCAATGGTAGCTCAAGTGGTAAGTGTGTCAGTCTGACTTGGAGCCTCAGTGCGTCCAACCCCCGCTGTACTCCCTCTGGAGCCTTAGCCTCATACTCGAATTCTTCAAGGGATGTGGTCTCCTCTCCTCTAGGGGTGTTCTTAGAAGTAGACACTCGAAGAACCCTAGAGTTAAATGGCTCAGCTGAACCGAAGGCTGTAGCTATATCTGGCAATGCAACATACTCCTCAGTCATCACACCAGCTCTCCTCAGAAGCTTTAGGGAGCAAAAGGTAGCTGACATGCTTGTTGGGGGTCCTTAAGTATCACTTTATACCGCCAATGAACCGCAGAAAATAAACAAAGACTTAATATTTCTAGCACATATATTATTTCAAATAATATAGTTCCACTTGTACATTTGAAAAAATATGTATACAAGTGAAATTCAACTTTAGAAATTGTGAAAGTCAACAAACAGACAAATAAGGCTAAGCCACGTGGCAACAAGTCAACCTTCGGAGATAGAAAGCATATTCCAAAGGATCTCAGAGGAATCCTGCACAAGACCCACGAGAGAGGGACCCCCCCCAACAACAGGGTCAGTGGGTGGGCCAACCAACCTTTAGTGTCTTTCTTGAGCAGCCTCCACGTGTTCGCTCTCTCGTCTTTTTTTGTAGATATTCCCGATGGCTTGGCGCGGGAAGCACGTCTCTGAACCGACTTACAAAGGCTATAAATAGGACTCCTCACTCCCCACTACAAACACACCACTATTTCGGATTTTCTACTCATACTCTATTAGGTCTCCATTGTTAGAGTGCCATTAGACTGAAAAAGTTTCTCTATAGCTCTCAAGTCATCTTGAAGAAATTAGTGAGTACTCTTCTCATGTACCTTTTCCTTTTATGTTGACTTTGACCTAAAAAAGATATAGTTTCCTTTTATTATGTCTCCCTTAATATATCTATATTTATATTTATGGGCAAGTTGTTCTTGTTGATGTATTTACCCATAGATCTAGATATGATTATGCTAAGTAGAGCCTACTTATTATATTAGTCGATGCATGTTTAGCCATCTATGCCACAGCGTCGGTTCAATGTGTGTTAGTATGCTTTAGTCCTAGCTCTTGTTGCCTAGGAGAATTAAGGTATAGTTGAATAATATAGACATCGTTTCCAAGTTATTCATCTTCATTGAATGCTGGTGTACCCCATGGTCTGTAAAGGTAGGCAGTAAATGGTGACAGCCCTGTCCATCCATTGTAATCTTTCACGTTCGGGTATGATGTAGGGCCTGATAAAGATGGTGCACTTTGGCTTAATAAACCAAGTTAGAAGGCATCAACCCGGTAGTGCCTGGGTGCCTCTAGAGTTAAGTCCTAAAATATGTTTAGATAAGATAATGTGGATACTCATAAGACTAATTTAGGAAATCCAATAGGAGCTTGACTTGGCTTAGCGCACTTTAGAATAGAGCAGAGTAGTGATCCGATGTGTGTGTTCACTATCATGTTTATATATGCTTTCCCCTATTTAGACTTAGTTATTTCAATATGAGTAGTGTTTCCTTGAATTAGTCCTAAAAATAATTTTCTATCTCGGAGTACTGCCCATGCCTTCCTCTAGGATAAATATGATACCCCAGAATACTCCTAGGTGAAATGTTACAATGGTAATTCTGTGCGCTTTACAAAACCTATCTGACTTAGTGTGATTTTACTATTGACCAGTACTTATGTCATCTTCACGATGATGTAAGGAACGCTGACAACAGCCCTGTCCGTCCTTTGAAATCCTTCACGCTTTGGTATGTAATAGTGCTGGAAGCCAAAGCAGCATGTGGATACAGGAGGAAACTGGTGCTCGAGGTAGTGTGCTAAGGATCGACCTTGACTTCATCTAGATTTAGAACACTTGTGCATCCCTCTCTGCCCAATCAATTAAAGCTTGATGTCCCTAGAAGATATCGATCTAGATTTGCACACATGTTCCTTGTGTTCGATAACCTTTGGAATACTCTTGAGGAAAGTGCTACAGTGGTATTCCCTGTGCTTGTTCTGTGGTCGTAAGAAATACCTACAAGTATTCTAGTACCATTCTCAAGAAACGGTTGTTGCATTATCTATAAATTCAATATCTTCCTTGTATTTTTATTTTATTTTATTTCTTCTTTTATTTCTCTCATATATTCTACCATGGAGCTACTGATCAATAAACTCTCAGCTTCAAAGGGCTAGTTCTATGAGACACCAATCTCTGCACACCTAATTATCACATCCAGCTCTGAACTCGGTCCTAACTTTATTTCCTTGGTTCCGGAGCAAACACTTTCTGGTTTGGATAAAGAAAATCCTTACCACCATCTGCAGGAATTGGAACAACTGTGTTCGTGATTAAATATTTTAGGCATGACACAGGAAACCTTAAAATGGAAGTTGTTTCCTTTCACTCTCTCAGAGAAGGCGAAGCAATGGTACAATCTCACTATGAGTAAGATAAATGGAGATTGGGGGGAATTGGGCGACAGATTCTGTCTAACATTCTTCCCCCTTTCACGCATTATTTTGCACCGAAGAGAAATTAATGGTTTTCAGCAGATGTAATGAGAATCAATAGTTGGAGCTTGAGCACAATTTTTATTGGTAACGCAATTTGGCCTTGACTTGTCTGTACCTGACCATGTGTTGTGTTGCTTCAACATTTTTGGTTTGGTCTTGATAAGGAACATGCGCTATATCTTGACATCACATCCGGAGGATCATCCATGATGAATACAACCAAAGACGGACAGCGAATTCTAGACGTAATCGCAACTAGAATTCACCACTTACCCTACAGTTTTTTTATTTCCCTAGGAATATTTGAGGCGCTCTAGGGAAATAATAAGCCCCTATAACACAACTAGAAAACTGTAGGGAAAGTTTGATTTCCCTACAGCGCTGCTCTTGTTCCTAGGGAAAAATTAAACATGAGCGCCCCACAACCACCACGGAAGCAAAAAAGAGGGCGCAGAGCGGGTGAAAAATTGCCGCGCCCCATCTCCCCTAATGTCCTACAGAATTTCTCTCTCTGCCAACTCTAGAGAGCTCTCCCTCTCTCACTCCGTCTCTTTCTTGCCAAATATCCACCGAATTCGAGCACCAAATCTGCACCGAACTGATGTGAATCCTTGCGTATTCGAGCACCAAATCGCACCAGCACATCTTCCCTATCATCCATAAACCATGCCTTTCAATTCATCCAAACCCTAGGCCTTCTAAGAGCTTGCAGATGGGGGCTTTGTAAGAGCTTGCAGTGGGGAAAAATCTGCACAGGAGAGGAGGGGGAGGAGCTGCACAGGGAGGAGGTGCTGCCCAGGGGTTGGAGAGGGAGGATCTGTGTAGGGGGAGCAGAACAAGGAGCTGCTGATGGAAGGAGGCAAGGACCCAGGGAGGAGAAGATAACATGCTGTTGAACAATATTCAAGGAGGAGAAGGCTGAATAAATCAGGTGAGGAAAAGTTTTTCACTCTCAAGTCTATAGCTCACTAGAATTAGTATGCTTTTAATCATGTTTAAATTCAGTATGCCTTGCTGTTTCAGTTTCTATTCAAGGAGAAGAAGAAGCTTGCTGCACCAAAGTGCTGAATAAATCAGTAGGTAGTTCCCAAAATAAAAAGAATAAATCAGCAGGTAAGGGAAAATTTTCTTACTGGGCTTTTAGAGCATTTGTTTCTCCGGCCAGCTGGAGAAGCGGAAAAGCTCCCCCAAATGGTTCCCCGGGAGAAGCTGGTAGAAGTGAAAAGAGCAGACTTTACACTCAAAAACAAAAAGCGAAGGCAACGGCGCTTCCCAAGCTTTTGCCCGTCCCGACCCTTGACGCCTCTCGCACTGCACTCCCCTCCCCTTTCTCGATGGCCATACACAGCCTGCTCCCCTCACCCAAATGCTCTCATCGCGCCCGAGGAGTCGACGCCGCCGTCCGCATCCTCCGCCACTGCCGCAGCTCGAGCCTAAGAGGTCGGCCACCACCGCTGCCGCCCCTACCGCCGAGCTGGGTCGTGCTACCCCCGGCGAGCTCAAGCCTGCCACCGCCTCCAATGAGCTATGTGGAGCTTCATTGATGACGAAGAAGACCACTTAGAAGCTGAGGACGCCAAACATGTAAACTTTGCTTCTACAAAACTTGGCCTTTTTTGAGAAGCGAGATTAGATTTTTCCAAACCGTTGCTTTTGGGAAACATTGAGAAGCGGCAGCTCCCCCAAACAGTGCCTTAGTATGTTTGAAACATGTTTAAATTCACTATGCAGTTCTTGCTATTTCAGTTTCTATTGCTACATTAGCTATGTCAGTAGAAGAACGTAGTTCGACATATGACGTGGGGAATGGTAATGGTTCTCATTCTGAAGTTTGGGTGCGCGATACAAATGCTTTCAACTATGTCCCTAATGCTGCCAAATATGGTGTTGCTACCCTTGTTCAGAATGTGGCAATAGAGTTAGACAAAGGAGAGCTGTTATGAGCACACATTTGTGTAAGAGGGTTTTACGAGTGGGTATACTAGATGGACAGAGCATGGTGAGCAAATTTTTAGTATGGATACATCAGAAAATGTATTTAGTACTGTTGATGGCATAAATGAAATGATAGAGGAGTTTGGCGATGCAATGCATACAGATAATTTAGAAGAGGAACCAACAACTGATGCTAAGGTGTTATGTTATCTACATCAAAAGAGCCGTTGCATAATTTCACTTTTGTTTGTCGACGAACTATTGTGGCATGACTGATGGCAATTAAATCACAACACAACCTCAATGGAGAATGTATAAATAATCTACTTAGACTATTTGGTGATGTACTCCCTAACAACCATAAAATGCCAAATACCTTATATGAGTGCAAGTGTTTGCTGAAAGGCCTTAAAATGCCTTATGTCAAGATAGATGTCTGTGTGAATAATTGTATGCTATTCTACAAAAAAGATATGTAAAAGGAAAAATGTTATTTATGTGGGGAAAGCCTCTATGTGGTTGTTGATCAAGTTAATAAAAACCGAAAACGAAAGCCAATTCCACGAAAAGTTTTTGCGCTACGTACCTCCTAGTCATGCCAAGATTGCAGCTGCTGTACATGGAACCAAAAAATGCAAAACACATGCGTTGGAACAAAGAAGGAACATGTTTTAACAACCCAGATTTATAGTGCACCCCTCTAATGATGAAGCATGGAACCATTTCAGTTCAGTATATCCAGATTTTGCAGTAGAATCAAGGAATGTTCAGGTTGCTATTGCAACAGATGGCTTCAATCCTTTTTCATTTGGAGCACCATATTCTTGCTGGCCAGTTTAAAAACCTTTGAACTTACCACCTGCTCTTTGCATGAGAGAAGAAAGTATTTTTCTTAGTCTAGTTATTCCTAGACCAAAGCATTCTGGTACAAACCTGAATATTTTAATGCAACCACTAGTTGATGAATTTAAGGAAGCTTGGGCAGGAGTACTCACTTATGATTGTTTGACAAAACAAAATTTTATCATGAGGGCTTCCTACCATAATTCCATTCATGCTATCTAGCCATGGGCATGTTCACTTGTTGGTCTACACATGGTGGGTTAGCATGTACAGGGTGTATGGCAGATTTTGATGCTACTTGGCTACATAATGGACACAAGTATAGTTGGTTTGATTGCCACAAAAGATTTCTGCCACTTGACCATCCTTTTAGAAATCAAAAGAATGCATTTAGAAAGGGGGTAGTGGTGCATGGCATGCCTCCTCACCGACTAATAGGTGAAGAGTTCTAGCATATATGAACCAAGTGAAAGATGCATCTTTTGCTGGCTATGGTACCACCCACCAGAAGGACTGGTATCTCAAGCTGATGGGAATTATCGTACTTCTCTCAACTTTTGCATCAGCATAGCATTGATGTGATGCACACAGAAAAAATGTAGCTAAGGCTATATTTAATACGTTGCTTGATATTCCTAACAAGACAATGGATAATACTAAAGCTCACCTTGACAAAAGCCTTAACATGTACTCCCTCGGGTTTTAAAATATTGACACCGTTGACTTTTAACATCAACTTTGACCATTCGTCTTATTTAAAAAATTTATTCAAATGTGTAAAATTTTATTATTATTTGATTTATCATTAGTGGAATTTAAATCACAACTAATAATTTTATATATTTGAACAAAATTTTAAAATAAGACTAATGATCAAAGTTGATCTTAAATGTCAACGGTGTCAATAATTTAAAACCGAAGGGAGTACTGAAACCAATTGAATCTTACTGAGAAGCCAAATGACAGATGGGATAAACCTAGAGCACCTTTTTGCTTAACAAGAACCTGTTGGTGGTCTTTAAAACCCATATTTGACCATCAAATCCCTGCATAATGGATATTGAAGTGACAATCAACATAATGGTAGGAGTTATTTACTAACTATTTCTACAAGCAATAGTGAATTTATGTATATAGGTGATTTATACTTGAAATTGAGGGAAAGCACAAGCAACCAAAGGAGAAAATAAACAATATAAAGTCATGACGAAATATACCAACATAGCAAAAGTCAACAAGCTGATGAATCCAACAGTGTCATGTGGAAAGGTGTCAACCCTCGGAGTCAGGAAGAATATTTAAAGGACCTTCCAGTCGACACTCGACGCAGTCAAGGCAACTTTTCCTCAACCACAGCTGCAGGACGCCCCAGGCCAGGAGAAGCGTACCACTACTGTCGGCACCAAACCCAGCATTCTGGGCGCACCTGAGTCGGCCACGGCACACAATCCGCAAGGATCGCCGACCGACGGCCCTAATGGGCACCGCGTCGAACACAATTACCAGGATCAGGGCGGTGGGTCGGTGTTTACCAACGCCCCAATCCCGGTCAAGGGTACGCCGATCTTACCATCCTTTCAGCAATTTCATTCTCATACAGAGCCATTTGGTCAGAGACCCCACCATCAGTTCGATGTCTAACGCATGGGTACGGGCAAGCTTCCTAAGATAGTGTTTCCTCGATTCACTAGGGAAAATCCGCGTCTCTGGAAGACTAGATGTGAGAGTTACTTCGATATGTATGGGGTGGATTCATTCATGTGGATGGCTGCAGTCCGTTGAGAAGCGTCTTTTGCATCTTGACTGGGAGGGATTCTGTCAACTGCTTCACGATCGCTTTGGTCGCAAACAGCATGAGTCTCTGATTCGTAGTTTGTTTCACATCAAACAGACAGGCACAGTAGTTAAGTACATTGATCGTTTCTCTTCACTAGTTGATCAACTAGCAGCTTATGATGCTCACGCCGACCCACTATATTACACCATGCGTTTCATAGATGGGCTGAGGGATGAAATCAAATCTATAATTATGGTACAACGTCCTAGCGATCTTGATTATGCTTGTGTTCTCGCCTTTGTGCAGGAAGAGGCTCTGGAGTGCAACAAAAGGAAGGAGTTACGCCGCTATGACCATTCTTCCAACCGGACGATCTCGCGGGCTCTTCCTTTACCTCTACCACCCAAGACAGAGAAACCTTCAGATGTTGACAGTACTGATCGCAATACGCTGACCACTAACCAAGCAGCTCTGGACAAATTGTCTTCTCTGAAAGCTTATCGCCGCGCTCGGGGACTTTGTGACCGTTGTGCTGAAAAATGGCGACCGGGCCACAAGTGTGCTTCATCTATTCAACTGCATGCGATGCAAGAAGTCTGGGATTTGCTGTCGGATGATAACGCATCCAACGTCTCCAGGGGATAATTCACATTAGGTGTTCTTAGCTCTGTCCACGGCTGCAGTGACTGGTCAGACTACCCAGAAAACATTGCAACTCAGGGGTTCTATTAAGGGTCAGGACATCCTCATTCTCATTGGTTTTGGAAGTTCTCATACGTTTATCTCTGAAGATGTAGCCAGTCACCTATCTGGACCTGCTGCTTGTGCTCGTCAGTTGGCTGTCAAAGTGGCTAATGGACAGTTGTTATACTGTTCCACTGAATTTCCCAAAACTGAGTGGTCAGTTCAGGGTATTCATTTCTCTTCTGACTTGAAAGTGTTACCATTCCCTTGCTATGACATGGTCGTGGGGCTCGATTGGCTGACTGTTTACAGTCCTATGAAGGTGGATTGGGCTCAGAAGTGGTTTTCTATTCCGTATCAAGGGAGACAGGTTCGTTTGCAAGGTTATACACAGTCGGAGCCTCCAGATACAGTTGTGCAACTAATGCTGATTGACTCCGAAGCCAGCCAGCCGGAATCCACGCCCATTTTGCCACCACAAGTCAGCACCCTCTTGCAAGAATTCCAGGATGTTTTCGTTGTGCCTTCTGGGTTGCCACCTAGCAGGCACTGTGATCACACCATCCCTCTGTTACCAGGTGCTAAAGCAGCACTGGTGGAGCTACAGGGTGGGCTGCGGCCCACCCTAAGATTCGGCCCACCCAGGAGCACCCCCGGCATCCCAAGTCGAAGCCCAGTCGAACACAGGCGCCACAACCTGGCCACAACGCCCCGACGGCACCCAAAGCGAGCGAGCAGGCAGGCTAGGCCGAGCGACGAAATGGGCGCGGCGCTAGGGTTTCGCATGCAGCGGCGG
>BCLG01001834.1:69765-92868 GCA_001602295.1 Zoysia matrella
CACCCACTCCAGTGTACACAGAAATTATTCTTAGCCCATTTTAAGTCCAAATAAATTCCCAAAAATTCCAAGAAAATCCCCACTTTGCAAATACACCCCTACACATTAAAAACCCACTTAGCAAAGCCCTTTTTGCCACAACAAATTTTCACATTAGTCCTCTTATTTTTAGAAAATTACAAAAAACCCCCACATCTTATTTTTACCGCTATTTTCACATATCGCCTCCGTTTATCGAGACTTTGCACCGTTAGAACCATAGACTCGAGCTCTACCTTATAAAGCCACTCACCACTCCAAAAACTTTCTATTAAATTTTGGTGTTTATTTGATCCTCGTTTTGTGTTCTTTTCTGTATGAACTTATTTATTTACTTTCTATCGTTTTCTCGTGTAGACGACAAAGCGCTCGGAGACGAAGAGGCCGACGATCCGGAGTACGAAGAGGAGCCCGAGGATGCTTTCGAAGGCAAGTCCTAACCTCTTGACCATTTTGCTCTTAATTTTTCGCTACGCACCTATATAACCCGTATGCTTGCATGTTCATAGCTATATATTCAAAACATTGTGTAGTTATAAACCGATTTGCTATACATGTATTTATATTTATGTCAGTAACTTGCTCTTCATAAGTATAAATGCCACCTGGATACCAGGTTGTAAATCGAACCTTATTAACCATAGGATTTCTGTCATTAAATACTTTAATGCACGGAAAGCTGCCTTGAATTAGAATGCTTAGGAACACTCACGTGGAGCTATGCTTCATCACTCGATATACATAATCATCATTTATCAAACGAGTTACACGAGTTTGGAGGTGTGTGTCAAATAAGGTAGGATGGGGCATAGTGAAAACTGGTAATAGGTGCTGGGAAAGGATAATGTTTTTTGTCGTGGGGCGGGCTCTTAGAGCTGTGTGCTGTGTGTAGGCTTCGGACTGGTCCACCTGCCGTGGACGAGCGCCGCCCTTGCTATATAAGGACGGGTTCATCGGACCTCAACGTAGTGATTTCGTACAACCACAGAATCTGTCTGGGCGGGACTCACTCCACCCCCTTAGTCGTCCATTTTGACCCTAAGGCGGTCGGGTGGTATACAAGTCGCAGGAGCAGACGTGAGATACCCACGGTCTGGTCTTCGATTATAGCAATAGCCGGTGCCATGGGATTGTATTGCCCACCGATATAGCCCCCTGGTTTCCATAATTATCCGTCTGTGTGGGGTACCAGGGAGTAGACGTGGATGACTTAAACCTACGGTCTGGCTACGGAAATGTGCTATTGCGTCATAGGTGGCATGGAAAAGCTTGAGAGATGACCTCTGTTTGTATCTTGAGGCGGACTTTGTGGACATCTTGGTGTGTGTTGGAGGGAGCATTATACGACTCTGTTGATCAAGAGGAGCATAGCCTGTGGGTACAGTATACAAGCTTTGCAGAGTGTATAATCCATTCGGAATGGCTGTTGTCACAGTATTGATACACTACAGCTTGAGCTCACAATGATTAGTTTTGATCACTTCCTTGCTAGTGTAAGTGGGTGTAGCTATCCGTGTTTTGTAAAGTGTCTGGCTAGAATAGCGGAGACCCATCTGGTTAAAATTTGGGAACTGGCGGGAAAGGTGACTACTCCCCTAGGTCTAATCTCTAAATGTTGATAGTGTAGGTACACCTCAATCTCCGTTTTAAAAACTTATCCGTAGAGAAGCCTGCATAAAAGTGCTTTTCGCAAAAAAAGGAAACCTTGGCCTCTCTTTGACGGCCTTGTAAGTATGAATACAGCTAAGTACAGAGTTAGAACTTGCTGAGTATTTTTATGCTCACCCTTGTCGTTGTCGCTCAGATGAAGAAGAAGATGATGCTGCCCTCGATGATGACGATTAGAACCGTTTTGCGTGCAAGTTTGTCTATGTTTTGTTTTTTGTCTTTCCCTTTTATGTAACGACTATACGAGATTGTCTGGTACACTTCGCTGGTTTGTAATCTAAATCTTGAATGTAAGACTATATTTGGGATAATATATATAATATTATTAGTATGTGCCATGTGTTCATGATGTACGTGCGTGTCAATTATTGATCTAAAGATTGGTACGATGTTCATAAGATATCTCAGAAATGGGGCATAGAAATGGGGCATGACACGGTTGCTCCTCTCTTCTCCCCCCGCAGCGCCGTCTTCCTTCTCCTCTCGGCGGTGCTAACACCCCTGCTCTGTCTTCCCTCCGTCCCTACCTTCAAAGCAAGAAACCGGCCAACAATCTGTCCCAGTTTTAGAGAAATCAGAAAAATCCCCAATTCCTGGTTGCCGTCTCCATTGATGGAAATTGAAGCTCATTCGGTGAGTTTCGTTTCAATTCTTTGATCCTAGAGCACCTCCGCTTGCTACTGACCAGCTCTGTGTGATTTGTGTTCCAACATTTTGGGGAAATCATGGTCGTCGCCGTCGTGCCCTGCCTGTTTCCGCCGCCGTACGTCGACTGCAAGTCTCCGGCCGCTAGCGACTTAACCGAGCCACTGGTGAGCTTCTATACGTGTTTTGGGCTGTTAGCATGCCATGAATTCTAACTGAGGATGCTTTTCCCTGACTAGCCACGTCCCTGTCTTGCCGTACTGCCGCGGCCACCGTTGCACCGCCGCTGCGGACGGTCACTGCCTGCGAGCCGACCCTCAGTCCGGTAAGCATGAGCTCCCGCATCCATTGTTGCTAAGTTCTAGCCGGAAATTATCACGAGTTCACAGCTGGTGAGCTGCCTGAGAGCCACCGCCCTTGCCCGGTGCTGCTATCCTGTTGCGATGGAACGGGAAAAAAATGAACGAAGCAAAAGAGAGGATTTCGTCAAGCCAACTGCTAGCCGCTAGTTTCCTTTTCCTTGCTGCAGTTATCCAAAATTGCACACAACGATGAAACTCTATCTGCTAATAAATTCTAGAAAAATCCCATAAAAGCATATATTAATATTTAGGGATATTGGTAATATAAATAATGTCTTCTGCCGCTGCTTAACAACACTTTCAGATAATAAACTTTGTTAGTCTAAATTCTTAGGATTTTAAGAGCACACACTATTTTATTTTTAGAATTAGTTTAGAAGTTCATATAATAAATATGCATGTAAGCACATTTAACATATATTTTCATTTGATTGCATTAGGAAGTAGATAAGATCCCATGGTCTTTTATACATTAAAAACTTCTATTGTATTTTATAGTACAGATATATTATAAAAGCTCATATAACTGTTAGAGCCTACTGTTTCATTATATGAAATAAGTTTAGAAAGTTAGACAATAGATATGCACATAATTACTATAATTAAACTCTCAATAAGGGTTTTGTACATGTTGACTTTAGATGTTAAATTGAATAATTGAAATATTCATGAAAGTTGCCTAGAGGTGGTGAATAGGCAACGACCTAAAAATCAACACTGAAAAAATAATTTGATCGGAAAAACAGAGAGCGGACTAGTCCGGTCAATCGGTAGCGGACAAGTCCGGTTAAGTCCGCTAGTCGCAGCGAAAAAAGATCAAATTCAAAAACAAACGGAGACAAGAGACACATGGATTTTTTATCGAAGTTCAGCTCCACAAAGAAGCCTATGTCTCCGTTGAGAGGTCCACAAAGGATTAGGTTGTACTAAATCCTTAACTTCTTCGAGTGACCACAAAGAACAACTTGATTTTCACTAGATCAAGATGGGTGATACAAACCTCCCGAATCTCACCACAATGTCCTTGATAAATTCCGGGTGACACCTAGCCCTCTAAGAGATGAATCTCTAAGAGTAATAAGCCCTACAAGTCTTGCAATGAAAAGATCAAGTTTTCAAATCGAATCAAGCGATGAAAGGATTCACAATCTCTTGTTCCTTCAAACAAAACCCTAGGGGATTAAATGAAGAACGAGTAGAGGAGGAGAGGTGGATCTCAGAGGGTCTCAGGGCGTGATTTGAAAAGATGTGTGCGCTTTTGGTAACCTTAAGACGTGGGGGGAAGGGGGATTATATAGATCAATCAAGGATGACCTTCCAAAAAAATACCAGGAGCGGAGTAGTCCGGAGGTTCGAACAAGTTGGACATCGGGCTCAACGGTAACATGGACATCTCTCTGGAGTCCGCAGAGGGCACGGACAAATCCGGTCAGGCCACCGTGTAATCACTTTAGAGTCCACCCGCCCAGCGGACAAGTCCTCTGGGGGACAAGTCCTCTGGCAGACAAGTCCGGAGAATAACGGGGTGCTCCTTCTCTGGAGTCCGCAGGCCTTGACGGACAAGTCCGTACCCGGACTAGTCCGGAGGAGCGGACTAGTCCGGCTCTGCCGGAGGGATAGCTCTCTAGAGTTTGCAGGTTAGCCAGACATGTCCGGTGCCGGACAAGTCCAGAGTGACTGCGTGCTCCCTCTCTGGATTCCAGTCATTGGGCAGACAAATCCATTCCTGGACAAGTCCAGAACCAGTGACCAAACACAGGTGATTAAGATCAAGATGAAAAGAGAAAGTTTGGGCACTAAACTATTTTCAAGACAGAAAGTGCTGAACACCCTTGATAGTACGGTGGTTTTATGACTCAAAAAAGATATAAATACCAAAAACACTGGAGCCAAAGAGCTAACAATTTTTTCTTCCTTTTTGGGGGTCGATAATCATTCATATACTTAGTCCCTGCACACATACTCACAAAATGCCATTAAATGCTTCCATTGTTTGTCACAATTCATCCCAAAATTTACAAGGGATCCTAGATGCGCTGTCAAATCACATACTATTTCTTTATAAAATATAAAAACTGAATAAATTGACTAAGTGAATATGGCTATTATAAAACTAGGACTTAAATTCATTTAACACATGCTTTTTGTCATGAAACATCGATGTAAGTAGCTCATGTCTCATGCATTGTTTCAAAATATGCATCTCATTCTTATTTGGTTTGATAGGACTGAGTGCCCGATCTTTCGGTGAGAACATACCTATCGATTTGGCGGAGTCGACCCTCATGATCTGACAACAAATGAACAGGTCATGTGCGCCTTACCAATCGCAGAACCAACTTTGAATGGTTATTGACCTCGCCGGAACAGCAAGATCAACTTGATCTCGAAGATCAGTTTCTGCAAGCAATCGAAGAACAAGCAAGAACAAAATAAACAAGCATTGAATTGCTAGATCAAATATGGGTTCAATCTGAAAACACAAAAGGTGGGGTTCCGATGGCAAAAACACGGGCGGTCTACTTGACATGCGCGCTGCAAGCGATGTAGTGGCGACTAAACTTCAATCTATCAAAACACGAGTGTTCTTGGTGGCGGCTAAGGCCTTTAGATAGGGTGGAGAACGACCAGAGGGTGCTGGGGTCGTCCTCAAACCCTAGGACGCGCCCCTAATGGGCTCAACTTGATACACGGGCCAATGGCCCAAGTTGGGGTGACGCAGCACCTTCTTTAACAAAATATGGATTTGCACTGACTCCGATGTTGTATAAAGGTGAGGCTGGATCTGTTGGAAAGTAGACCTGATGAGTTTTCCAGGAAGTACTTGAACGTCCAAAACAGAGCCCATATGAAGTCATGACAGGCGTTAGAAGTTGGTGCTGTCCTGTCATCCAAATCCAGCCTGCGCGACTCCATCTCGTGGTTGGTTTTCTCCTTGGTTCCTAAGCAACACAAGAGTACATAGATTTTAACAGTCTAAAGAAGTTGAACATGAGCTTAAGAGCGAACTTACTTGATGATTAAGTTGACCTGCACGGACGCAAGTCATAGGACCTGTAACCGGAACATGCATAGGAGTTGGGGAGAGGGACGTATCGATGGTGTTAATGTCCTCATCATCATCCCCAACTTGAACTAGGGTCGTCCTCGACTCAAGTTCAGATTGCAAAACCGCCACTCCACTATGCCATCTTAAAATCATGAAAGGTGGAGGTCACGTGGTTATGTATGTGGTCTCATCATTCTCCCCCACTTGATTTGGAGTCGTCCTAAACTCAAGTTTAGATTGAATACTAACAACCCCACCATGCCCTGTCAAAATTGCAAAAGGTGGAGGCCATGGGGGTATTTTGATGCAGTCATGTGGCACAGCAAGGACATATAAGATCTCATCATTCTCTCTTTCTTTATAGCAAGCCGTCCTCAGCTTGATCCAGTGGTTGCCACAATTGTTTGTTGTTATATTGGGATGAGTGATGAGCACGTAACCAGGGCACAACAACAACTTCTCTTGTTTCCTGAGCTGCTTCTGTTGATAGATCACAAAAGTAGAGAAATTTTGCAAGGTGTTGTTAGTGTTAGTCCATGTCATTGTTTTTTGATCATGTTTTTGCATTTCAAAGGGATGTTTCAGATTAGTACTTGTGAATGCTTTAGATACTAAAACATCACCAAGATCATCATATTTATCAACTGCATGAAAAACAAAGTTGCCAAAATATTCTAAACTGTAATTCTGAGATAATTCTTTCTCCAAGTAATTCAGGTTACACGAAACATCAAATTCACCTAAAATAGGTAAAGAATGTATGAACTCCAATTTTTTGCCATTAATATCAGTGCAATGAAAAGGCCTATCCTCAACAAGTGTCTTCTCAAAAGCAACATTTCGATTTCCATGCACTAGTTGTGTTTTTGCGATTAAAGAAATTTGGACACAACTTGTTATAATCATAAGTGAAAAGTATTGTTTATGTCAAATTGTAAGTCACTGAAGGCTCTATGGCGGATTGCAAAAAACTTGTGTGGGCAATGGTCAATTGCAAATCAGCATGAGAGTTTTCGGATGTGGTGAGTGACTCACAATGTGTATCATGTTGCTTACTCTCCATTGTAGTAGGCGCCACACAAGCATCATTATTCAGTATTTCAACGACTATCTCAATGTCTTCTTTAAACTTGTTCTCACTCTCCTGCACGATGTTATGCATAGAACAAGAAACAAACGAGTGTTGTCTATCTTGTTATGCTGTTTCAGTAAAAGATACATATCACACAACTCTACTTTATCATATTCTCTTTGTGACAAACGCACATCAGCAATACATTACACAAATCGGTGATCTTGATTATTCTTGCTTGTATCTTTAGATGATAAAAGTTGATTAATCAGCATTACAAGCAAGCAAAAACAAGTGAGAGATTGAGTTATAAGTTTGACTAATAAGCATAATTTGAATTTCATAATTGAGACCTTGCATAAACCTACTCATTATATCTTACTGACATTCATCTAGGCCACCAAACATTACACAAACCTTAAAGTCACGAAAGTATTCAGTTACTGTCATATTATCTTGCCTCAAGTTGTCTAATTTTGTGAGCAAAGGATCAGCATAATATGCAAGAATAAAAACATATCTAAAATGAAGTTTAAAGTCTTTCTAAGATTTTGGTTTATTGTGCCTACAAATATATTTTCATTCAAGCAAAGCACCTTCCATCAAAGCACTAGAGGCAATGTAAATCTTTTCCTTTTCATACAAGTTATGTTCATCAAATTCTTTATCTACTTTCAGCTCCCAGTCAATGTATGCACGAGGGTTAAATTTTTCAGCAAAATATGGTATTGATGAACTGATGTCTTGCAAAATATCATTATTTACCTCATATTGAAGCATCTGCACATCTTGATGGGGGTGTAAACCACTAGCTTTCTTTTTCTTGATTATGCTTGTCATGGTTAGTAAATAGTAAAAAAAAAATTGACAACAAACTAGGTTGTGTCCAACTTGATTTCTCTCAAGCTTGCTCAACCAAGTTCTTGTTCTTACCAAACCAACAGAGGTGATTTGCAACCAACAATGTCAACTTGCGAAGATTGGTGGAGCGATTGCCAGGGACACAAACTTTATTTTCTGTAGAAATCTGTGGAGCTAGGACAGTTTCAATTTGTACCAAAGACTAGCACAATCAAATCAGCAAATGCAAAGTTGAATAAGTGTTCAACAATAGTACAGTGCTAGTCCTAGTCTAAACCTTGCTAGAGACGCGAGCCTAGATACAAAGGTAGTCACACAAATGATATAAAAGGCACATAACAGCAGCAACTACAACTCTAACCTCTTCTCTGTTTTTTATTCTTTTATTTCGTTTTCCTGCTACTTCTTTTTCTTTTCCTTTTTCTTTCTTTTCTCTTTTTCTCTCCCACTGTCTTTTTTTGGGAAGGAATGAAAATAGAGATAAAAATGCAGATAGCAGATAACAGTTAACAAATCTCTTTTGTGATTGCGACGCGCTCGGGTGGAATTTTCTGGCAAGTGTGGATCCGGCAGAAAGATAACATAGAGATCTTTCCAGATTGTGCAAAAATGTTACAAACAAACAATGGATCACAGAGATATGGTTGTTTTCTTTCGCAACAATAACTGGTAACCGAATCTGTTATTTGCAACAAACTCAGATCTGGATTGATTTCTTCCTTCTATTATAGATATGAGGTAAGGATGTGACAAGAACTCGAAACTCTAATGGATTAAACGCTAAGACCAGCAACACAACACGATATGCAACCACGAATTCAACAACACAAATTACTGAAAAGAATGATGCAGAAGCTCAAAGGTCTAGGACAGTGGGAATGATTCAAGATTTTTTTATATGGCTTTTATGTGGACAACGAGAATATGAATAAAACTACAAAAAAGTGGGGTAGATCTCACCGAGCTACCTGGGAAGCTAATACCACTTGATAAGGGTTTCATACCACGTGATAGGGCCAAATGCCCGATCTTTCGGTGAGATCATAACTATCGATTTGGTGGAGTCGACCCTCACGATCCGACTACAAGTGAACAGATCGTGTGCGCCTTAGCAATCATTGAACCAACTCCGAATGGTTATTGACCTCATCGGAACAGCAAGATCAACCAAATCACAAAGATCAATTCCTGCAAGCAATCGAAAAACAAGCAAAAACAAGATAAATAAGCACTCAATTGTTAGATCAAATATGGGTTCAATCTGAAAACACCAAAGGTGGGGTTTCGATGGCAAGAATACGAGCGGTCTAGTCGACAAGCGTGCTGAAAGTGAAGTAGCGTGGGCTAAACATTAATTTATCAAAATCCGAGTATTCTTGGTGGCGGTTGAGGCCTTTAGATAGGGTGGAGGATGACCAAGGGGTGTTGGGCTCATCCCTAAAGCCTAGGAGGTGTCCCTAATTGGCTCAACTTAGATACACGGGCCAACGGCCCAAGTTGGAGTGACGTAGCACCTTTTTTAACAAAATGTGTATTGGCACGGACTCCAAAGTCGTATGAAGGTGAGGCCGAAT
Organism: Zoysia matrella; assembly: GCA_001602295.1. Lineage (NCBI taxonomy): Eukaryota > Viridiplantae > Streptophyta > Magnoliopsida > Poales > Poaceae > Zoysia > Zoysia matrella. The sequence goes on from BCLG01001834.1 coordinate 79,036, forward strand.
CCGTTGGAAAGTAGACCTGATGAGCTTTTCAGGAAGTACTTGAACGTCCAAAATAGAGCCCTATGAAGTCGTGACAGGTGTTAGAAGTTGGTGTTATCTTGTGATCCGAATCCAGCCTGCGCGACTCCATCTCTTGGTTGGTTTTCTCCTTGGTTCCTAAGCAACACAAGAGTACAAGGATTTTCACGGTCTAAAAAAGTTGAACATGAGCTTAAGAGCGAACTTATTTGATGATTAAGTTGACGTGCACAGATGAGAGTCATTGGACCTATAACCGGAACATGCGTAGGTGTAGGGGAGGAGGACATATCGATGGTGTTGATGTTCTCATCATGATTTTTGTTTGAATTATTTGGTGTTTATTGCAGCTGATTTCATTGGATCATTTTATATGGAATCTTTGGTCTTTCTCGATGCTGACTTGGCATGCACATGAGTGATTCGTTGGAGGAACACCTCACATGAAGATGGACACGTGAAGATCGCCATCGTATGGAACAAAAATAAAGGTGCGAGGCAAGAACACCTCCTTGATCATTCTGATCCTATGTTTGCAAATGAAACTAAGTGCCTAACATATAGGATTAAAATATGCACAATTTATGTAACTAAAATTTGCTCATCGGGTAAATGTTAGATATTTCCTATTATCATTCATGTCTACCTTTTTGAGCTAGTTAGTATTTTTGCTTGTAACCATTGTATGGGTATATTGATGTGTTAATCCATAGGATCACGATACAATTTATTTACATCGTGGACACATGCTTAGTTGTAGGTCTATAACTAAATATAAATATTAATGCACATCTAGTAATTATTAGTGCAGTTAATATTGTTTAGAGGAGTCTTGATTGATAGATGATATAGTTGAGTCGGTGCTGACGGGTTGTCATGATAGTTAGTTCATGATGATGCTGAGGTTGACAGTTAGATGGAGATAGGTGGAGATTGATTTGGGAGACCCGTCACATCACATAAGGACCGGCACATTTGACTCTTGATTTAAGGAAATCGTGCGACTATGGATGCCGGTATGGGACGGCTATGGCCAAGTAGTTAGTTGAAAGCTACCTTGTCTTCTAGGAGTAGTCTGCACGTATGGATAATTCACTTAGTGGATGTATCCAGAAGGACCTCCATCACTACGATGTTGGACCCAAGGTTTACCGATACAATGGATTGCATCATCGGGACTTTCACCCAACGTAAGGAGGACTAGCCTCTGGGGTGTTCAATCCAGGAAAACGGGGAATCAGTGCTTTTCAGGGAAGGCAAGAATAGCGGATGACTAGTGAAAAAAGCGATATGTGATACCGATGTGCACATTTCGTGAGTGCATGGTGCAAGCTACGCCACAGATGGTCACTCACAATCCATGAGTACATCATACAAACTCTGCAGAGTAATAAATCTATTCGAATAGCCGTGCTTGCGGCATCAGGCTCCTTAATGATGGATCTTTTTTTAGAGTAGGAAAATGAATTCATATTGGTCTTGCATATATTGTTTGTGCGAAATAAATGGAGATTTGCATTCATGACTTGGAGGTCATGAATGATTAGGAAATTTTGGCATGGATGTCAAGTGCGATTACTTCATATGCTCACATTATATTATTTCATTTAATTACTCACACTTAATAATTCTCATTATCTAACTTTAGATTCTTCAGGTGCTCATTTATGCAAATTTAACCATATTATCATTTCCTTTGCCAATTCATTTAATTATAATTTTGCAACTATTCACCCGCACAGCTTGCCTCCGTTAATTGGCTTTTAGATATGGCAAAGATTCGTGGTGAGGAACAATATTGGAGTTTCTGGAGTTCAACTTCCAGTTAAATGTTTGTGGTTATACATGGGACAAACACGCTGGAAAATTGAATTCTTAGTTCTTTTCCGCTGTTTTCATCTCCGAAGGTATTTTTGTTGGCCTTGGAGCCAGTAATTTGTAAAGTTTTCAAATTAAATTGATAGTTATATTGTACAGTTTTGATTTCACTGTGATAATCGTGTGTACTTGCTACTGATCATGGGACAAGTACGGGGAACACAAGATTCCGGGTAGTTTTATCGACTCGGGATGGGCAAGTGCTTTGCTCAAAAGTGGTTGATCCTGCACAAATGCTTCAATTGGAAGCAATTGTACCTACTATACTTTACAAATTGGAGAAATTTTTTTCCTCCTGGTTTGTAACAGCCCTGGCCCAAATACGGCTCATAACCACGCACACGCTGCCTGGGTCACACCTAAACAGCAACTCACTTACACTTTCATCCTCGCTTCGCGTAAAAGGGTTAACTCGGGGTTACTACGCTTTGGGGCACTGACTATTTAAGTTGGTCCACCTCTTTTCGAACTATCAAGGTGGGACTAAATCTCATGGTTTACCCACACCACAAACCATGGGAGTTGAACCTAAATTTATAGGCCTCCCAGACTCCCACCCTCAAAGGACTCGACGTCCTCATCGAGGTAACTTACCCACACAAGGGACAGACCTACAGGATTGATCCTCCCTGGCCATGTCTGTAAGTCAGTTCTAGCATACGTGTCATGCCGTGACACCGCAAGGCCCACACGCTATGCACACCGTATCTGCGCCACCTGAACATACGCATCCGTGACACATCGAAGGTCGGTTTTGATACCATTATGTAACTGCCCAGGCCTAAATACAGCTCACGCTCATGCACTTGGTGCATGGGCCACACTTACACAGCAACCCACTTACTTTTCCATCCTCGTTTCACGTAAAACAATTAACTCGAGGTTACTATGCTTTGGGTCACTGGTTATTTAAGTTGGTCCATCCCTCTTTGAACTAGTAAGGTGAGACTAAATCTTATGGTTTACCCACACCACAAACTATGAGAGTTGGGCCTAAAACCGTGGGTCTCACATGGTTTCTTCAATTTAATGGAACATCTAATGGTGCACCTCCCATATCAAGTAAGGGTAAGAGGTCCCGTGAAATAAACATGGATGTATGGAATTGAGAGGTATATTTAACAATCCTTTTGCTTTTCATTACCTCATAACTTACTCGGTGAACTCTAACACAAATTCTTATAGGATGGTAAAGAAAATTAGACAATAACAAGGCTTGTGTTGAAGCCTCAATAGCTGAAGGATTCCTTGTTGAGGAGATATCCAATATAACATCATTGTTCCTTCGTGAACTGATATCTAGCTCTAGCACTTGTCCACACCGTTATGCCCAATTTTATTGGACAGGTGAGTTACAAAGCTAAAGCTCTGCAGTTAAATGGACCTGATTTCGATTGGTTGCACTCTCTTGTTGATGTCAAGGCCCTTTATGAGTGCTCTTGTATCCACCAGCATGGAAAATGGCCATTGTTTAATGGGATTATTGATGATAGTGAGGCACTTTCTGCGGTTACGAGTAATTGAGCATCATCAATGGCTGCGAAGGTCGCCGTCAAGAAGAAGCGGAATGCATAAGAAAGAAAGCTCATGATGCTCGTGCAGCTAAGGAATATGCCAAAAACGTGTTGGAGTGGGACAGAATGGTACAAACATACAATGAAAATATCCAAAAGTTCGTGGAGGTCAGATTTGATCGATGAAATATCTTCTTTCTCTTACTAGAAGCCAGTTTATTATCTAATGATGGACATCACATACTATTTATTTGTAGAAGTGGCACAACACACTGGAATGTCGGCTGCAGCAGTTCTTCCCCCTCTACCTCCCCCACCACTACCTCCTGTGTATGGTCTTTCAACATCTTTGAACCAGTCTCATCAAAGAGTAAGTTGTGTGTTGCTTTGTTCCAAGCAGTAGTGCTCTTTTGATATGGTTATGATTTGTTACCAATGATTTTAGTACTATCCCTGTGATATCAAATTGTTGACAACCAAAAATCACAGGGCCACTGGAGTATCCGGCACGTTGTCGGAGTGTCCAGTGAGCCCTCTCGGGTTCAGGCACTTGGCCCACCGGAGTGTCCGGCATGCTATCGGAGGGTCCACCGAGCCCTCTCGGGTTTGGGCACTTGGTCCACTGGACTTTCCGGCACACTGCCGGAGGGTCCGGTAAGCCCTCTCGGATTTGGGCACTTAGCCCACCGGAATATCCGGCACACTGCCAAAGAGTCCGGCAGGCCCTCTCGGGTTTCCGAAATTGCACGACGTAACCTCTGGCGTCTTACCGGAGACTCCGGTCACCGGAGTGTCCGGCACTTTACCGGAGACTTCGGTGATGCAGATTTAGGGAAGTTTTTAACAGATTGATTCTAATTTTTTTCTAACTCGTGGGATTAGTTGCCCTACGGGATAAGACGGTCCCACCTCTATAAAACAGAGGCCCATAGCCGGTTGAGGATAATCCCAATCGAACCTATGATTTGCCTTTACATTTCGTACTTCTTCAAACCTTAATCCCCTTACTCGACCCCTCGTGCGGTTCTTCCTTCGTCCCGGCGACGACCGAAGGCGATCCGGCTGGCCTGACTGAGGTCGGATCAACCCTAAGACGATCCTCCTCCGACAAGGTTCCTCCTGAGGTGGGGTTGTCTAGGTGCTACCCAAACCTGGCGTTGAAGAAGCGCCGGCGTTCCCGCATACGGACGTGCGAGCGGTGTGTTGGCCCGGACCCGATTTCGGCGCACTTTTTGGCGACTCCGCCGGGGAACGAGTGATTTCGGTTGCACAAACCAAATCATTGTTTTCCACCATGAACTCTGAGATCTCCACGGCGAACATCATCATGCCATCCTTAGAGGAGTTGTCCGAGGAGGCACGCAAGGCGTTCCTAGAGCGCAGAAGGCTTCTGAGGGGGCGCGGGAAAAGTGGGAGCTGCAGGAGTACTTAGCGTGCTTCAAGAAGGATTGCCAAGGCGCCATCTCTCAAGCGAAGGAGTCCGTTCTTCCGACCATCGTCGACGATGCGGCCATGGGTGCTACCAATGTGAGAACATCTTTGCACCCTCCCATTACTTTTGAAGATCTTTCATATTACTTTGCCAATTCTAAAAAGGTCTTGACTAATGATATGTAATACATGATCCAAGAAAACATGTCTAAGTCTTAAAAATATTAGTATTGCATCATCATCTCATGTTGCGCATGTAGGTCCTACTACTAGTGCATCGGCACCTACTACATCTAGTATAGAACAAACTCCGAATGGCATGACATTGAACTCGTTTAGTGGGCAAACTAGTTTTCCATCGCATGTGCAAACGAACGCTTTGGTAGTGTCTCCCGCTAGCGTAGAGCCAATCACTAGCATACCCAATCCGACCACGAGCCGATTGAATGAGTTGACTAGTTTTGTTCCTTCTTACCGTACCATCGCATATAGCACACCACCTATCCCACCAAGCGGTACGAGTATCTCTCATGGCCCTGTTCCTAATGAACTATTTAGTGCCATAAAAACGAGTGTACACCCTCCACCATCTAGTACTTCCGCTAGGCCACCCATTGCCAACATAGAGTATGGCGCGCATTAAGGAGGACTTGAACAAACAATTTCGCGAAATGCTAGGGGTAGACCTCAACGGAAGAGACCGGATTTACCAAAAACCGTACCCCGCATATTTTGATCCTAGGGGATGGCGTGTGCCTGATTTTGTCAAATTTAATGGCGAAGATAGAAAAACCACTTGTGAACACATTAGCCAATATTTAGCATAACTAGGAGAAGCGGGTTTTAGTGAGGCCTTGAAAGTACGATTGTTATCTTTATCACTAACCGAAACTGCTTTCTCTTGGTTTTCATCATTGTCCTCGGGCTCTATATACACGTGGGAGTTTTTGGAGCGCAAGCTTCATGACCACTTTTATTCCGGGGACAACGAATTAAAGTTGTCACATGTTAAGAACCGATGCTTTAATTTAATAATTTTTGAAAAAGACTTAGTCGACCTAGCTTTTAGTGGTTTACGGTCGCTTCTTAGAGAGAAGTTGGAGAGGTACGATTTTTTTACACTCACTCAACTCCAACAAAGGGCTTCGGCTCAAGAAAGCCGAAGTAAAGAAATAAAACATGATTATAAGACCCGTCACAGCGTGCACATCGTGGAATATGATTCGGATAGCTCCGATGATGATTCCAATAACATTTTGGCTGCCGAGTTCGTTTGGCCATCCAAGGCCAAATCATTTGCTTGTGATTCGCTCAAACCAGTTCATAAGAATCTGAAAGACAATGTGAAGTACACATTTGATGTAGCTAAGTGTGACAAAATATTTGATGAGCTACACAAAGGTGGATGCATTAAGATTACATATACTTTACCTCCGACGGTTGAGATTAAGCGTAGAGCATATTGTCATTGGCATAACTCTTATTCTTATGATACTAACTACTGTAATGTTTTCTGTTCACAGGTTCAATCGGCCCTTAATGAAGGACGATTGAGTCTTAAAGAGATGCAGATCGAAAAGCACCCTTCCCCATCAACACTCTAGAGTTCAACCCCAAGGTGTTGATTCGGCATCATCAAGCTGATACAACCAAGGGGAAGAACGTGATCATCGGAGAGGAGATGCCTATTTCTTCGAGTGAAAAAGGTGCCTCTAGGAAGGTGGTGCTCGAGAAGTCTCCGATGGTCAAGAGTTTCTCAAAGTCACCATCCAAGGCTCTACGCCCGGAGGGCAAGTTCCACTGCCCAAGATGATAAAGTCGAAGAATCCAGAGGTGGGCAAGTGAAAGATAAACCAAGGTAAAGCCACGGATCGGACGATGGGGCCCAAAACTGCCTTCGACCGTCTCATAGCTAAGTACAAAAATCAAAAAATCGATTTGAACAATCGGTCTATGAAGCAACCAAGATCACCACCTAGGGAGACAGCCCACCTAGAAAGGAGATGAGGCCAACTGTGAATGTGCACGGGCCTCCTCCAACTTTTCCTCCACATGGGTTCGGAGTGCCGCCGCCGTGGTTCCATCCTATGCTTTGCCCACCGTTCCTGGTGTGACATCCATACATGGGACCATGGATGCCCATACCACGATGCTCATGCTACCAATGCCCGTGCCACCGATGCCATATCCGCCATTTCATCCGGGGTAGAACGGACCGAGAGGAGATGTCTTCACAAGGCTCTCCAACCCTGTTCCAGATCGGACGGAGTCTCGACCGATCAAGGTTCAAGGAGGGGGATCCACCGCCGTGCCTAAGCAAGAATGGCGCCCAAAGCAAGGTAATGAACCTGCCCGTTCTATTTTTGTTCATCAAGAATGCGCATCTGAGGGTGTCGTGAAAATCTGCACAACCGATGTCAAAATTGGGGGAGTCTTCACGGGACCGATCACTTTGGATGATCCAGTCGAAAAGGCTTTCCATGATCATGAAGCTAGCAGCAGTAAGAGCTCCTTCAAGTACACACAATCGAGGTGGTGTCCGCCTGACTTGACCCACACTCAAAAGAGGAAGCTACAAAGGCTGCGCCTCTGAAAGATGCGAGAGGAGGAGGCGGAGAAGAAGAGGGATGAGGTGTTCAACGAGATCAAACCGATGGTCCCTCAAGGTAAGCAATGGAGAGTTAAGGAGCCCGAGATTCCTACTCCACCGGTGACGGAGGAAGCGGTGGCTACTCCAAAACCACTAGGTTTGGTCGACATCGTATTGGGAGAGAGCTCTACAACGCCTTCGCCCATGGGAGACGTTGACATGTTTGAGTTCGATGACAATGACCTTTTGGACTACGAACCAACACCGCCTCGAGAAGGTATGGATATCAACACTATTTGGTTGACTCTTTCTGATTACTCTTTGGTAGAGGAAGAAGAGGTCATGGCACAATTTGACTTTGAGCCGAAGAGTGCTATCTTTGAGAAGCCTGAGGAATCGGAGAAACATTTGAAGCCTCTCAATGTGAGAGATCATATCAATGGCACACCGATTTCTCGCATGCTTGTAAATGGCGATGCAATTGTTAATCGTTAATCTAATGCCATATTATTTATTTAAGAAGCTAGATAAGACCAATGACGAGCTTATCCGAACCAACATGACTTTGAACTATGTGGGAGGAGGAGACCCTATTGAGGCTAAGGGGGGCGCTTCTATGGAGCTCACTGTTGGGAGCAAGACCATAGCTACCTCTTTCTTTATTGCCGATGTGTGCGGTAGTTATAGCTTGATCTTAGGGCATGATTGAATTCATGCCAATAGATGTGCCCCCTCTACATTGTATCAATTCTTGATACAATGGGTCGGTGATGGTGTAGAGTTTGTTCATGCGGATGCATCGGCTTGTGTTGCTATAGCCGAATCATTTTCTTTGCCGCATGACATCCTCTAGTGCTTGACTGGTTTGGACTTGATGGATTATGATTTTTTTTAGTGTGACTAGAGATGGTTTTGTAACCGTTAATGTAAAGCCGATGGAAAATTGGCTCAACCGCATAATGTGATTTAATGGAGTCTAATCTTGATTGGTTGCAGAAGAGAGTGGAACACTATCGGCCTAACACGAATGATATGTGCTAAGCTACAGAGGAAATAGAGGACATAGAAAAGTTAGGACAAAGATTTACATTGGCCGATTCTCTTGAGCAAGTGAACCTTGGCGGTGATGATAATCCGAGGTCAACTTATATAAACAAAAAACCGAAAGCCGATTATAAAGTGAAGCTAATCAAGTGAAGCTAATTGGCTTACTAAAAGAATTGTGGACTGTTTTGTATAGTCTTATAATAAAATCTCGGGTTGAACCGCGAGCTAGTTGAGCATCGGCTTCTAATAAAATCTGGTTTTAGACCCTTTAAGCAACCGATGAGAAGATTCAACCCAAATATGCATGATCGGATTAAAGAGGAAATTAACCGATTACTTGATGCGAAATTTATAACACCTTGCAAGTATGTGGAGTGGATATCCAACATCGTGCCGGTGGAAAAAAACACTGGTAAGATTAGAGTTTGCATTGATTTCAGAAATTTGAATAGAGCTACTTCTAAAGATGAGTATCCTATGCCCATAGCCGATATACTGATTAATGATACTTCTGGCCATATAGTTATTAGTTTTCTTGATGGTAATGCGAGATATAACCAAATCTTCATAGCCGAAGAGGATATGTTTAAAACTGCTTTTAGATGTCTCAGTTTTGTAGGATTGTTTGAGTGGGTTGTCATGACTTTTGGGTTAAAAAATGCGGGTGCCACATATCAAAAAGCCATGAACTTTATCTTTCATGATTTGCATGGTGTCATCATGGAGGTTTACATAGACGATGTGGTGATCCAATTGGCCGCTTTGGATTCTCACTTGGTCGATTTACAACTCGCTTTGGACCGAATGCGTCGCTTCGGTTTGAAAATAAATCCACTCAAATGTGCTTTTGGTGTATCAGCGGGGAAGTTTTCAGGCTTCATAATTCATGAAAAGGGCATAGAGATAGATCCTAAGAAGATAGAAACAATTAGGAACGTGTAGGCGCCTACATGTAAGAGAGAGTTGCAAAGCTTCTTAGGAAAAGTGAATTACTTGAGGCGGTTCATATCTAAATATCTGGAAAGATTGATGCATTTACTCCTATTCTTCGGCTAAAAAATGAAGCCGAATTTACTTAGGGGTAAAACAGGAAGAAGCTTTTGAGAAGATCAAAGAATACTTGTCTTCGCCGCTCGTTCTTAGGGCACCTAAGGGAGGAGTCCCTTTCTGTCTCTATATAGCGGCGGAAGATGGTGTGGTTGGTGCTGTTTTAACACAAGAAGCCGAAGGAAAGTAGTATGCGATCACATATATGAGCCGACGGTTGGTGGATGATGAAAAAACTATGTTTTTTCTTGTATCATGCTTGCACCAAGTTGAGACAATATTTGCTATCTAGCACTTATGTGGTTGCTTGTCAAACCGATGGTATTAAGCATATGTTGCATAGGCCGATTTCTAGTGGTAGGCTTGATAAATGGGCTTATGCATTGTTTGAATATGATTTGACTTATGAATCGTTGAAATTCATGAAAGGCCAAATTATTGTTAATTTTATTGTTGAACATCGGATTGATTTGGAGCATGATCTAGATGTTGCTTATGCTACTTTTACCCCTTGGAATTTATATTTTGATGGATCGGTTTGTAAAGAGGGTCAAGGTGTTGGTGTGGTTTTGGTATCTTCTCATGATGCACACTTTGAATTCTCGAACCGATTAGAGTATGATTGCATTAATAAGCAAGCCGAATATGAAGCATTGTTGTTCGGTTTGGAATGTTAGAGTCCATGGGGGTTAAGCATGTAGAGACTTTTGGTGATTCATTGTTAGTAGTGCAACAAATTTCTGGAAATTTTCAATGCTTAGATGGATCATTGAATGCCATCTTAGATAAGTGCCTAGGCATCATTAGGAAGATAGATGAGTTTAATATACATCATTTGCCTAGGCTAGAAAACAGTAAAGCCAATAAGTTGACTCAACAAGCATCGGGTTACAATGTTAGTAAAGGTAGATTTTCAGTCAATAAGAAGCCGATGCTTGAGGTGTTAGGACTAGACCATTCGGATGCTAGCGCGTCAAACCGTGATAGTGCCGAATCGCTTGATTGGAGGTCACTCATAGTTTCAAATATCTGGAGTCGAACCCAAAGTGTGGATAGGAAAGTTTGGCATGTAGCTTGCAAATATACTTTAATTGATGGTGACTTATACCGTCGAACGAGAGATGACTTGCTCTTGAAATGTTTGGGTGATGATAAGGCTAGAGTAGCTATGAGAGAAGTACATGAGGGCATTTGTGGCACGCATCAATCGGCTCTAAAAATAAAATAGTTGTTAAGAAGGGCCGGATTTTATTGGCAAATCATGATTGCCGATTGCTACCGTTACTACAAAAGATGCGAAGAGTGCCAAAAATTTGGAAACATTCAATTGGCACCCGCAGCCATGATGAACCCCATTATAAAACCATGGCCATTTCGAGAATGAGGATTCGACTTCATAGGGCAAATACATCCTCCATCTTTGAAGGAACATCGTTTTGTGTTGGTCGCGACGGACTACATCACCAAATGGACAGAAGCGGTGACCCTCAAGAACAAGACGCACAAAAAGGTAATTGAGTATCTTACCGAGCATATTATTCATAGATTCGACATACCTCAAACTTTGACTACCAACCAAGTTACTTTCTTTACGTCTGGTTATGTTAAAGAGTTTGCCGAATCCTACGGGATTAGGATACTCAATTCATCTTCATATTATGCTCAAGTCAATGGTCAGGCCAAGTCTAGTAATAAAACGTTGATCAAACTCATTAAGAAAAAGATAGAGGACCATCCTAAGAGGTGGCACAAAGTCCTATCGGAAGCTTTATGGGCTCATCCGATATCTAGGCATGGAGCAACTAAGGTAACATCCTATGAACTCGTGTATGGACAAGAGATCGTTTTACCCGTTGAGGCAAATCTGGGAGCTCTAAGATTAGCCAAGCAAAATGATTTATCCACCGATAAGTATAGAACTTTAATGTTAGACAATGTTGATGAGGTCACCGATAAGCGTTTGGATGCCTTGAAGGAAATTAAGAAAGATAAAGCACGAGTTGCTAGGGCCTACAATAAGAAGGTGAAAGTCAAAACTTTTCAGGTGGGCGAATTTGTTTGAAAAACTATTCTGCCCGTAGGCTCAAAAAGCAACAAGTTCGAGAAATGGTCTCCTAGTTGAGAAGGGCCATATAGAGTAGTAAAAATTATTGCCGGAAATGCATACATGTTGAAGGATGCTCGAGGAGAATCATTACCTAGGGCCCTTTACGGCTGATACGTAAAAAAGTATCATCTAAGTGTATGGCAAGAAGCGTAAGAGAAGAATAGCCGATGTGAAGAATATCGTTGCCAAAGTTGATACAATGGCCAATGAGTCAAGAGAACCATTGCCCTTAGAGGTTTTTGGGTGCTTAAATGTTTTGTGGTGCAGGAACTTTACTAAAAAATAGGGGGTATATGTTGACACCCAAAAATCACAGGGTCACAGAGTATCCGGCATGTTGCCGGAGTGTCCGGTGAGCCCACTCAGGTTTGGGCACTTAGCCCATCGGAGTGTCCGGCACGTTGCCGGAGGGTATGGTGAGCCCTCTCGGGTTTGGGCACTTGGCCCACCGGAGTATCCAGCACGCTGCCGGAGGCTCCGGTAAGCCTTTTTGGGTTTGAGCACTTGGCCCACCAGAATATCCGGCACGCTGCCAGAGAGTCCAGTAGGCCCTCTCGGGTTCCTGAAATTGCACGACAAAACCTTCGGCGTCTTACCGGAGACTCCGGTCATCGGAGTGTCCGGCACTTTACGGGAGACTCTGGTGATGCCGATTTAGAAAAGTTTTTAGCAGATTGACTCTAATTTCATTCCTAACTCGTGGGATTAGTTGCCCTACAGGATAAAACCATTTCACCTCTACCAAAAAGAGGCTCATGGCCGGTTGAGGATATTCCCAATCAAACCTATCATTTTCCTTTACATTTCATTCCTCTCCAAACCCTAATCCCCTTACTCGACCCCTCGTGATGTTCTTCCTTCGTCCTGGCGACGACCGAAGGCGATCCGGCTGGCCTGACCGAGCCCGGATCAACCCTAAGACGATCCTCCTCCGACAGGATCCCTCCCGAGGCAGGGTTGTCTAGATGCTGCCCAAAACCAGCGTTAAAGAAGCACTGACGTTCCCGCACACGGACGTGTGAGCGGTGTGTTGGTCCGGACCCGATTTCGACGTCAACACAAATATTTTGCCAAGTGTAGGTTTGTACCTTTAGTTCATCGGTTGGAGTGGAAACTCAGGAAGAAACATTGAACATGATTGCTCATGGAGGATTTGGTGGGCGTGTGACAATAATAAGTGGTGGTGGCAATGATTTGGTGGCCCCTCGAATGGTGCCGCAAGTGGTGGTGGAAAATATTCTCCTCCTATGCAGGATGATTTCCCAATGTTTTAAATTGTGTTTATTTGAAATATGGCTTCTTAAAGAGGCAGTTGCTTGATGTGAACTTCGGATTAGAAAGATTAGTGTGGTGTGTTATTTTGAACCTGTTATGTTTGAACAGATGGTGGTGTAGTGAACCTTGAACAGATGATGTCACTATCATTTGTTGAGTGTTTCTGCTTATTATTATTTATATTGTTCATGTGAGTTCTATTTAATTTGATTTAAAAAATATTTGTTATTAATCTGTAGTAAAAACAATATGAATAATTCCAATGAGATTTCGTACCTGTATCTCGAAAAATTATATTGTTCCCTAGAGGAAGGCTTCAACGGAACTGTAGGGAATGAATTCATTTTTCCCTTAAAAAAGAGAGCCCTAGGGAAAATAGCTTTACACGTCGGATGACACAGCCATGTCAGCCAGGTTCCATAGGAAACTAAGTTCCTAGAGAAACATTATTTCCCTACTAAATCCCGGCAGAACGGTTGGGCAACAAGGCCTTTCCTGTCGAAATATCCCCTAGGAACCTTTCCATAGGGAAATGTGTTGACGCCGAAAAGATCCAGGTCAACACACCGCGCACATGTCCTCGTGCGTAACGACGGGATCATTTTTAATAATCCGTCCTTTTGGTGGTTCCTTAATAACCACATCTATGCTTTCAATTCTATCTACGTTGTTGACCGGATCCGAACGATGGGGACTTGATCGGTCTTTAATTAGATTTGCATCGCATTTTGTTGACCGATCCTTCGAAACGGTCTTTTTATTCGTATATTTTGATAAAAAGTAACCAAACATAGGTTTGAAATTTATCTTCTTGTCTTCTTCTTTAGTTGTTTACCTTCCACCTTCCAATTTCAGGGTTTTTTGGCTTAAGCATCTTCGGTTGGGTAATAGCATCAATTGAACCTTGAGCTTTCTTTGCTTGCCCT
>BCLG01001835.1:0-16501 GCA_001602295.1 Zoysia matrella
CCATTAATTTGAAGCCCTTCTGCTGCTATTTTTCTTTGTGTTCGGATCTTGCAGCTCCCTTTCTCCTTTAAAATTGCATTGCATAATTTTTTGACTGATTGCCAGCTTCCCATAGAGTAGGGGGGGGGGTTTTCTCCTGCAGGCGCGCAGCAGCGGGGTCCCCTGGCCGGCGTGTGCAGGGGGCGGCGGAGCTTGTGGACAGTGTCGGGCGGGTGACGGGGTCCCCTAGCTGGCGCGCTCAGGCAGAGGAGCTCCTAGGCAGCCGGTGACGGCAATGGGGGCTGGAGCAGGGCGGCGGCTCGTAGATCTGGAGACGGACGGAGTCAAGGGGAAGGCAGGGAAGGAAAAAAGCTTCGCTTATCTCCTACGTCGGGTGGACATGGGGTTCTGCTGGACGCCGCTTCTCTCAGAAGCAAGATTTTCAGCTACCTGTTTGGGTGGGCTTTTAACTTTTCTTCTGTCGACAATCCACTTATAAGTGGAACCGAGCACAGCCTCTGACTAATGAAAATATCCAAATCTCTGCTCTACATGATGGATATCCGTATCTTTGTTCTACATGACGGTCATTGATGTCTTCTTGTCTCTTGATGATATAGGGATTAAATCTTTGTATACCTAAAATAAGACCTGTTCTGCCACGTAGGATCTACTCATTGAAACACGTGTTACCGGACATGAATCTCGATTCCACTTTGACGACCTTCTTTCCAGTCATGAGAGGGTCTCTGAGATTAGACCAAAAGTTCCAATCATTATGATGTCTCGTCAACACATGACACATGTGCATGTTTTAGATTTCTCAATTAAGGCATCCTTACCCTTGTCTTGACTTTAGTGATATAGATGCTTTGCACTGCCCTTTAGTGAGGTTCTCGCATAATTTTGATCAAATGTATTAAATTAAATTCATGTTGGTTAAAATTTCCTGCACAGACCTAGGAAAAACAGTCTTCAGTATCCATCAGATGATGAAGATGTTGAAGAAGAGGCTGATGAAGTTGTCCCTGATGGAGTAGAGGAAGTTGAGCTTGCAAAAATTAATCTCGAACAGACAGAAAGGGAAAGGAAGTTATTGCTTGATGATATAAGATCCCTCACAGGAACTGTTGATATTCAGAGTGAGCAATGTCATTCTACAGAAAATGGTGATTGTTTATGGATGATCAACAGCGGGAAGACTTTACTGGTAAAATTTCGGATTTGCTCAGCATATATCAAAATATATCATTTTATTGCTGTTTCTTGCAGTGTTCAGTAAGTGGTTATTATTATTGTTGTCACTGGTAAAACTTTGAATCTTTTGGGTTTCACGACTTGCCTAACCCAACTTGCTTGGGAATATAAGAGGCTTTGCTGCTGTTAGTAGGTTGTTAGTAGTGTTTTTGTTGTTAAGAAACTATATTATCTCGACAGAGAATAAGACCTACTTATCTGGGTGTAGAATAATTTGTGTACAATATTTGATCAATTTCATACTGTATTCAGGTGGAAGGACTGAAGAGAGATCTTGTAAATCTACAGAAGTCGCGCAGATCTGCATCTTCAGCATTAAGGAAAGCACTTCAAAAAGCTGCGCAGTTACGCTTGATGGAGAAAGAAAAGAACAAAACCCCTTCTTGTGCCATGCGGATATCTATGAAGATTATCAAGGTTTTATGGAGCATGCTTGCAGATGGAAACACTTTTGCAGAAGCTGAGATCAATGATATGGTGTGTTTAAAGTTTGATGTAGCAACTTTTTCAATTTTCTGATGTCTTTTTGTTTGCTTTTGTTGTGCTATTTCATTGTGAATGCACCTGTATCTTTTGGCTGTCATCATGGTTTCTCTTTAAGGATGAATGTTTACAGACATGAAACTATGTTTCTTGGAATTTTTTTTTATTGAGAGGCTCTTTTTGTTGTTCAATCATAATACTTGATTTACATTTCAGGTATGTGATGTCGATCGGGATTACAAAGACATAGGGGTCGCTCGCTTTACAACTAAACACTTCGTTGTGAGAAATTGCATGCCCAATGCTAAATGTGATACATTGTTGTCTGCTTGGAACACACCTCCAGAAAAGTAAGAAAGTGTCGCTTTATTTCCTTGATTTGTTAGTTTTCATAATTATGTTGATATGTGTGTGTATTATTGAAACTTCTAAATAAAATTCTGAATTCAGCCCATAATTTCATCCCATGATCTTTCATTACACTTGTCAGCAGTTTTGTTCTTTTTTGTTTCTACTGGTTCATGGAATTTAGGTTCTCAATCCTGTTAAAGAAGGGGATTCAATTAAGTTATTACTTACTTTTATTTTTTATTTGCAGAGGTGTCATGCTCCGTGTGGATGGTAAGCAAGGTCCTCCTAAGGATGGAAATTCGCCGCTTGAACTCTTTCAGGTTCGTTTAGCTAAGGGAAATGGTCAATTTTGTGGCTTCATGCGTTTCATTCAATTATTACATTTTAGCTGTGGGAAATGTCCAGTCAAGTTCTTGTTTGGCCATAATAATTCAAGGTAGCCCTATCTTCAGTCGCATTTATTGTATTACACGATAAACATATAAAAAATTGTATGAATGCCTTTGATGAGCTAGTATGCAGTAAACAGGGCATGGAAGAGAAAAGTGTTAGGACAAAAGTTAAATATCTTAAGTTTGCATATAAATCTACTTATCATTTTAACGGACCAATCTAAACATTCATGAAAAGTTTCTTCGGACAGAAGATGTTTGTTTTCTTTCTTGGTTTCTTTTTTCCTTTTTTTTTTCTTGTGCACTCCTCTTGGTGGTACGGATGGAGCATTAGTAACGCAGAGTGCTTTTACTTTTGTCTACTTGCTGTCAGTAGATAATTCTCTGCTCTAAATTTGTTATGATTCTATCAAAATCTAGGTGTAAGTGTAATTGAGTGTATTGCTGTTTAACGTGTGTGCTTTTAGGCTTTGTTTGCGGTTGCCTTGTAGTGCTGCGGAATCTTTTCTGTAGAATTATTTTCCATTCCTTGTTTGATTTCTTTTGTAAAATATTCTAAAAAGATGCTCTGAGTAAAGCTAACTACCAAACGTAGGAAATAAATAAACATTTTTAAAAAATCTGTTACAATGTTAAAAGGAGCCTTATTAACCATGTTTTCTTCAGGTGGAGATATACCCCTTGAAAATCTATCTATCTGAAGCGATGTATAGAATGATGTGGGATTATTTCTTTCCTGAAGAAGATGATTCACAACGACGGCAGGTATTATGTAAATGATGTTCTATTTTAATCATTGCTTTACCGTAAGTGTTCTTATTTCTGATATGTATTTCCTTTTTGTCTGGATGAAAGGATATTTGGAGAGTTTCAACATCAACTGGACCCAGAAGAACAAGAAGGCTATCTTCTGGTGTTGATGCTGTTACTTCCAGCAGCTATTCTGTCAGAGAACAGGACCTTCCTGGGAAATCAGGAACGACTATACATGCATCTACAAGTGTCTCAAGCTGGCATGGTTCACATGCCGACAGCTCGCAGGTGAGTTACCTTCCATTATATGAATACTAAATATAAGAGGTATACAATACATATATATCAGTATTTGTTGTAAGTGTATGCATGTGTGTTTTTCAAAATAGTGATATTGAAACTTTCTGCATTATCGCAAGTGCCTTGCGACCCCCTCCTCTAAGGTGTTCGATGGAACTAATGGGGTGTTGGCGCAGTTGGCTAGCGCATAGGTCTCATAGCTGTTGAATGATCCTGAGGTTGAGAGTTGCGCGTCTCACCCCAACCATCTGAAGTGATGACGATGATTTCATGGGTTGTCACAGGTGTCTGATCACGGAATGATGAGAGCCCTACTGAGATTCACAATTAGCAAACAAGCTCTTAGTTTAGTGGTTAAGACGCCTTAGTAGAACCACAGTCCTTGGTATAATTCCCTGTGGGTGTGAATTTTTGTGCTGAGGTAAAAAGTGTTACTCATTGTCATTGGTTCCTGATTGTGGTGGTGCACATGAGTTGGACTGACCTGTGTGTTGGAATCCTTGTGTATGGGCTGGTCTCAAAGCATGACTAAAAATATCTTATCCATAGGGGACGGACCCTCGTGATGTAGGGAGCTAGCTTTTGTTACATTTCTCACCATGCTATGGTTGAGCTCTCTATCAATACATTACTGTCGGGGCAGTCTTTCCCCCACATCGAGTTTTAAAGGTGTTTGATGGCATCTAATTTTATTACAATTGTACTAGTTCGGGAAAGGCAAGCCTTGGCTCAATGGTAAATCTATTGGCTTGTGACCAATGAGGTAACAGGTTTGAATCTGGAAAACAGCCTCTTACAGAAATTGGGGAGAGGCTATGTACAAAATACCCAAAGTGGTCGGACCCTGCGCAAGCTGGAGCTGCATGCAGCAGACTATCCTTTTTTAATGGTTTAGTCTCAGCTGTATGATCTAATCGTAGTGAGAATATATTGTATTAATGTATAGAAATCATCTAAATGCTTTTGTATTCAGGTCTCGAAATTGCAGAGTCTAAAGGCCAATATGGTATGTGGTTCACAACAAGAGTTACGGCGGACATCTTCATTAGAAAATAATTGGGAGGAGAGCACAGCAGAAAGTGTCACAAATAATGTTGTATCACTGGTGAATTCTGCGATTGTTTCTTCAAAAGGAGATTTGAATAATTTTACGGCAGAGAACAATGTTGTGGGAACTGAGATGTGGAAGGGTAAAATGAAAGATTCTAAGCCTACCAAGTCTGGCCGTTTATCTCATGAAGAAAAGAAAGTTGGGAAATCCAATGATGAAAAGAAGACGAGACCTAGGAAATTGATGGAATTTCATAACATCAAGATTAGCCAGGTTAATACATTTCTGTAGTGGCTTCAGTAGATGCTGTAAGCAGTATATTTACTTTGATTATTGCTGGCGTTGTAGGTTGAACTTCTAGTTACGTACGAGGGGTCAAGGCTGGCTATTAATGACCTAAGGCTGCTTATGGATACTTTCCACCGTGTACAATTTACCGGTACATGGAGGCGACTGTTCTCGAGAGTCAAGAAACATATCATCTGGGGAGTTTTGAAGTCTGTCACTGGAATGCAGGCAAGTCTTGGATGCGCATTTCTTCCTTCTTACAAAATTGTGCTTAAATGATTAGCCTTTTTATAGTCTTGTCCACATGTCAACCATTTGTTTGTCAAAAGGAAGCTTAACTCATCGGACATGTTATGCTTTCTGTTAGGTTTTCATTATATCTGGTACAGGCATATATGACCCTTTTTTTCCTTATGGAGCAGGGCAAGAAATTTAGCAACCAGAGGGAAACACATGATGGTGCTGTTCCTGATAATGATCTTAACTTGAGTGATAGTGATGTTGGTAATCATGGAAGGCCTGATCAATTTACCGCTTCATGGTTGAAAAGGCCTGGTGATAGTGCAGGGGATGGATTTGTCACCTCAATTAGAGGGCTTTTCAATTCGCAACGACGTAAAGCGAAGGCCTTTGTGATGCGGACAATGCGAGTTGATGGGAATAATAATGAGTACCACGATGAATGGAGTGAAAGTGACGGTGATTACCCTTTTGCTAGACAGCTCACAATTACAAAGGCAAAGAAACTCCTGCGAAGACACACCAAGAAATTCCGTCCAAGAGGGCAAAAGAACCCAGGTATCCTTAATATCATCGTACTTCGGTTCACTCTTGAGCTTCACTCTTCAGTAGGATATACAAATTTCTTTTCTTTTCTCCTCAGGTTTGGCATTGCAAGATTCTCTTCCATCTAGTCCTCGAGAGACAACACCATATCAAAGTGATTCGTCTAGGTCATCTTACGAGGACTTCCATGATTAGTAAAGCAAAGCAGGTAGACTCTGATTTTTTGTACTTAATAGTTGAGACCAGCAGAAGCTGATGTCAGGTTGTACAATTGTTGTATAATGCAGTCATTTTAGATGGCACATCTGGATAGGGGTAATGCCGATGTTACATAAAACTTAGTGATTCATATAATGATGCAGCTCGGACTGCATGGCATTAGAAGAATCATGTGGCGGCTTCCTCTTGTATATAGTAGGACGCAGTGGAGGACTGCGCCGTGTTTGGAGGTAGCAATCAGCTGTAGCTTGAATACAGATGTAAAGTGATTAGAAATTATATCCGTAATTATATCATATGGCCTTAAGTTGAGAGGCCCCTTACACCTTTTTGTGTCAAATGAAACTTTGATTGATGAACCCAGGAACGTCAGAATTTCTGTGCATGTTTCGTCAATGACGATTGATCGATGTGTGATGATTATACTCAGAATTCCAATAAAGTTTGCTTGTGAAAATGGTTTATAAAAGGTTGCACTTACACTACGGTACGGACAGAAATATCAACAGATAATTATAATTCTTGTGAAACGCGTATTTAATACCTTCGGAGGATGCATTGTGTTTTTGCTTCAATATGTTAAAGCTGTATGAAATTAAGCAAATTTCGTGATAAATGAAGACATTGCAAGTTCTTCGCAGAACTGATTCACAGCTGTTTGAACGGCTCTGTTTAAGATGCATCTGCTCATAGAATGATAGAAAGACTCGTGCCACCCTTGCCAAGCCCGCTCTGAATTGAAAGAAATGGGCATGGCGAGATAAATATGTTTTCTTATACTCCTTCAGTCTCAAAACTGTTTCGTCTTATTTAAATATTTTGCATAAATATAAACATAAGTTATGATTAAAGTATTTTTAGTAATAAAAATGCATAATAATGAAATAAATAATATTTTTTTAGATTTTTTTTAATAATATGAATAGTTAAATGTTGATGTCGAAATATTTAAAACGACACCTATTCTAGAACGGAGGGAATATATTGGTAAAGGTTCATTTACAAACAACATTGGCATATTAGTTTCTGATTAAATGGGTCCACTTGGAACAATCTCAACTTCATTTCCCAGGTAAAAACTACAAGAAAATGAAATGAATGACCGACTTATTAGTAGTAATATCAAAACAGAGGAAAAGATGAAACCAGCAATTGAGGGCATTCTAGAGACCCCGCTTTCCTAGCCCACAACTATTAAGGCCGAACCGACGAGCTTCTGGCGCAAGGCGAGTTGTCACTGTGCTAACTGTAACTGTATTGGTTGCAAATTAGATTAATGCTTACAAACAAATCTTATAAACTGTTTATAAACTATTTTTAGAAGCAGTAAACCCAACACATGGAAAGATAGTTTTTTGTGTGAGTAGTGCATAAATAGTTTGTAAAATTTTGTTTGTAAGTGTAGACATCTCTTTCTCACAAACTGCAGAGATCTAACTTGACTCATACGCACGTCAATTATCGCTATTAGCTCACATGGATTGTTGCTTAAAATTTGCATGGAAAGCAGCCTTTTAGCGGCAGCGAAAAATGTTAACCGAATCGTGTCTTGGTTAAACAGTCATCAAACTAGCGTTATGAAGACTCGAGTGCCACTGACTTTTTCCGAGTGTTGCACATGAAGCGAAAATGTGAAAACTTTCATGGAAATTTCCAATTTCCCTGGTGCAGTGCACTTCGGGAAAAAAATGCAAGACGTGGCCTATATGCATTGCAGACTCTTAAAGGGAAAAGATCATGGGCACACACCTACTCACGCGAAACATAAGTCTCCCTGCCACAGAACTTTCAACTTTTCATGTGCGTGACAAATGCTCAAGAGGGCTACACCAGTTTCTGTGGCTGTGCCGTGTAGCAAGTTACAAGTTGCAAATCTGAATGATCTGATACTCCCTCCGTTTCTTTTTTTATAAGTAGTTTTGGTTCGGGTACAAAATTCTTTTTATAAGTTATTTTAGTTTGGGTACGACAATTAAGAATGAAAAAAGTGAAATGTTTTGAAAACAAAGAGTAAAGAGATAGATAGAGTGAACATATATTAGAAAGAAACAAATATATCTCAAAAAGTGAAAACGATTTATAATTACAGTTTTTTTTAAAAAATACTTATAATTTAAAATTTCGTAGAGTCCAGAGTAACTTATAATTTAAAAAGAAATAGAAAGAAAAGAGTAACATACGATAGGAAGGGACCTGAGGTTGCATCAAACTAAGGGACCTGAGGTTGCATCAAACTTGAATCCCCATATACAAAGATTGATTTTGTGGTTATATACAGTGTGTTTGACAGTTTATTTCGACTTATGTTACTTTTTACATACTATAAATACAGTAAAAATACTGTTAATATAAATCATTTTCACTCAAGACGAACAAACCATATTTTTAAAGTTTTTCGAGCTCATGACACTGTAGCAAAGTAGCCGTGAGCCGACCCACCAAAGCCGTGTCAAAGAGGCCCATAGTATGCACGTTCGCTCGTCCCTTTCGCATTACCCCCATGCAATATTACCTTCGAATACTTATGAGAGCAGCAACCAGTTTCTCGAGATCGTCTATGTTACACAGCGACAGCTAGAGCGTGACAATAGCCGTCTCGGGGACCACAGTCAACAATGGTCTGTTTAAAGAATTACTGAACGTTTCACGAAGCTAACTGATCGAGTCTCTATCTCCACCTTTAAAGCACAGTTTTTTTTATATACATACTCTACTTGGCAAAACATCCTAATAAAAATAGGTTAAACTATATGCACACAACAAAATACACTTAAAATTATCTTTTTTACAAATTTGATAAATAAAATCTCTACACAAACACCCGTTCTTTCGAATCTCTCAAATCTTGGTTAGTTAACAAAATATAACTACTCAAAACAAATATATAAGATCTAAACAAAGTTATTGAAAAAAAATTCATTTTCATGTCATCCCACGAATCGTTTCCGCCACTGCCATCCATCCGTTAATTTATAGTAAAGAATGAGAAACTTCAAATTTTAATACTAATATGTTATTTTCTTAAGTTTATATTTTTCCCTAAACTGTAGGGATGTCCGAATATCGGAACTAGTAGAAATAAATTGCCACTGAAGGCTGTGTCATATTACGTGCAAAAAGTCTTAAGGTGTGGCTTTGCGAAATATTAACACCATAAAATATATAGGTTATGACACAGGCCTCAAAACCTGAAGTTCTATGGAATTACAATTTGGAACAATAAAACCCAAAATTCTATGATATTTACTCAATAAAGCTTTTGGACGTGTAAGAGATACAATGTGAAAGGATGAAAAATGACTTCAGAGAAATGTGGGTCCCACGTGCAAGCAATATGTAGCAACTTACATAAATACCAATATGGGAACTAGCATAAGCATGGAAAGTAGCCTAAGAGGCGGCGCACAGTGCAAAATTTGGCATGTACTAAGTGACTATGCATGAAAAGAAAGATGGAAAGGGTCTAAATTAGAAATCTCGATACCCTAGTGGATAATGGTAACCATAATATTATCGAGCGCTAGCAAAGTAGCAAGCAACCGAAACCAAAAACATCTACAGCACCACATTACAGCAGTTCCTACACAAGCCGATTTATTGCTATCATACCACACTAAATTAAAAGAGCTTACCTCCAGTCACGCTGTTACTTTCATACAACATGAGGAACTGAACAAAATCAGAGGGAAGTGGATATAAAAAAGCTTACATCTAGCTCAGTCATTTTCTACTTGAATTTTCCCAATTGTGGGCAGAGAAAACAGGCAAGCAATGAAAGACTAATACAAGGGCTGATTATTCATAAGTTAACACAACAGAAAGGGAAGGGCTGAACAAAGGAGGGATGATCACTAACATAGAAGGGCCACACTAGGCATAGCAACTCTGGAATAATAAGCCCTTGCTACCATCATTGTGTTTCAACTCAGTCAGACACTTTTTCCAATCCAAGAAATACTGACCTTCCAATCCCCAATCACTGTGTTGATATGATATGAGCACACCGCAACAGGCATTCTGGCATCAATACCTTGTCGATAGGTGAGCGCGAATGCTTACGGGATAATGAACACCAGTTATCTGTGAAAGCATAGATATCATTTCAAACGATGCTTCTGCACTTATGGTTTGCTTGAAATTATATAAAAATAAACAAATGTCCATAATCAATTGAATGTTCGTATAAATGTATTCCATCTTTTTGTGAACTGCCATGACCAAATCAAAACAAGAAGTCAGCAGTACAAAAAGCGGCAATGTATCTCATAGAAATGCAAATACAACTAGAAAATATCTAAAAGAGGACATAACCAGAGTAACACAGTTTTAACTCGCAAGGAGAAAAACAACTTACAAACACAGGCACTAAACTAAATGAAGTGAGAAGATTATATTACCTAGTTGACCAAAACCATGTCATCTCCAGCAGCCTTGGCAGCAACCACAGCTTCCAATTGTCTCCACGCAGATTCTCGTTGCTCCTGCGTCTCTTTGGCTTTTGCCTGTTTGTCCATGTACTGCTGCTGGCACTCTTCAAATAACTCACTGTCCATGTCCAAAAACATCTTGCGCACATTTGCCGTGAGACCGTGAACGGCTTGATTCCAGTGGCTCTGTATATTCCTCTCAAGAGCTTCAAATATAATTGGAAATATAACACCACGGTTTTGGGCTATCAAGCTTACAATGTGGTCATTGTTCCACAAGAACAAAGCTCGCTCAGCAACCTGACATGAAAATCAATAACAGTGCAAGTGTATCAGAGAGAAAGAAGTGGTCCAATATCACAAGAGCTAGATGTAGTAGTAGTCCAAAACAGTGAAATATTTATCAGATCCAGATATAGAGAGGGAATTTTAAGAAGGGGTAGCTTAAATAGAAGTAAGCTGCGTAGCAGCACCACAGCAGCCATGTCAGAGGCCTTAGTCCAATATGGAGGATACAGTGCTACTGAAACAGTTTAATGGATATATTTAATATCAAAATGTTGCAAAATATCGCTAAACTATTGTTGATCAAAACATCATAAAGGCATAGCATAGGAATGTGTCACTGCATGTGTATTATTGTAAATGTGCCACCTTGTTTTGGAGAAGAAGCTATGTCGTGGGATGACTAAAATTATACTGCTAAACCTAATCAGATAGCAAGTTACAGATGAATACAGCACTAACATGAAATACTAGAAATAGAAAAGACACACGTAGTCATGCACGGGTGCTTGTACAGTATTCTCAAGTAATCCAAACACATTATCATCCTGCAAATGACAGCTCAGAGAGCTGAAAGTAAAATAGAAGAGTGCTAAAAGTTGAAAACTGATTTATCAAATAAAAACATGGGAAACAAATAGGAAAATGGGACAGTGACAAGTCAGCCCTCTTCTAAGCTAACAGAAAACTCTCATAGCACTGCAAGATTGGAAACTCAACAACCTATGTGACTGAACGCTACAGGTGTCTTTTATATTTTCACAATTGCGCAGTTCTGATTGTCGCATAGGCAGGATGGAGGACATCCGATGATGGTCTTTAGTAATTTACCAAGGAGTCAATTACAAAAGACCAACCCTGCATATGCCAAACAGCCCTTGGAGGACATGCATGGGACATTTAACTCAAACAACTACTATGTAAATGTAAGATCCTAAGCTGATGAAATGAACCTGACAGTAAATCAGAGAACAGTGAAGTAATGAATTCAGTACCTGGAAATGAGAACTGTTAAGGCAGCGACCAATCTGCTTAAACAGTGGCACCATGCACCGCTGGAACTCAGCAGGCTGGGTTGCCTCGAGCACTTCTTCGAGCTCTCCAAGAAACAGCACCTCCTTCTGGCAATTTGTAACTGGCCAGTATTTGAGTAGCCCTCTGATCACGGTGTCTGCCAGTTTGTAGTCCTTCTCAACGAACTGGACAATGCAATATGACAGCTGCTGCTGGTAGATCACAACAGATTTGGGCTTGTGCAGAGGGATGAGTGCACGAGAAAGGAACAGCTTGTGCTCCTCCTTCATTGGCAAGGCAAAGCCATTAATAATGCTTCCAAGAATCTCAAGGAGCTCACCTATGCCATTGTGGCGCTGTGTCTCGAAGATGAACCGGTAGAATACATTATTAATGGCCTTGCGGATGAATGGGCGGTGTACCATGAACTTGCCATAGATGCGGTGGAGAACTGTCTTGAGGTACTCGCGCTCACGGGGATCCTCGGAATCGAAGAGGTCAAGCAGGCGGGGCACAAAGGCATGATCCACGTACCGCTTGGCCACCTTAGTGTCCGTGTCGGGTGCCACAATGTATCGGAGCAGGAGCTCATAGACGAGCTGGAGGTGTGGCCAGGCAGGGTCAAGGTAGGGTTCCTCCTCCTCGTCTGGGGCCGCGCCAGGGTCGATCGCCGCTGCGGACTCATGCAGCGCAGGAGGCAGGGGGCGGAAGATGTTAGCCGAGATCGCCGCCACGAGCGCCTCCTGGACATGGTCCGGGAGGCGCGCCGGCGCGTTGCCGCCCGCCCCCTGCGCGGGGGCCTGCACGTAATCGACAAGCTCGAGGAGCGCCTGGCGCTTGGCCTCCTTCTCCCGCAGGTGCTTGAGCGAATCGGAGAAGTCGAAGAGCGAGGCGACAAGGCGGAGCTTGCGGAGGAGAAGACCCGGGCGGTCGGCAGCGGCGACGTCGCGGAGGAGCGGCAGGGGCTCGAGGAGGGGCGCCGAAGACTGGGAGGCCGCCACCGCCACCTGGTTGGCCTGAAACGCGGCCGGCGCCAGGTGCGGCGATGTAGGCGAGGACGGCGCCGCCGCGGAGGCCCTGGAGGCGTGGTTGACGGTGACGGGCGCTGCGCCACCCGCTGCACCGCCTCCGCCCCCGGAGGACGATGAGGGCGCCGCAGGGCGTGGCGCGGGCTCAGCGCCGTCCCCGCGCGCTCCCTTGCGGTTGCCCCGCTTGATGATCTTGTTGAACATGGCGGATTAGGAGGCCGGCGGCGGCGGATCGGTTAATCGATCAGCCAAAAAATCCTTCCTCTTCCCTCGGGAGATTTGGAGATTGGAGGCCAGAGGGAGAGGGAGGAGGTGGGGCCAGGTGGCAGGCAGAGAGAGGGGTGAGGTGGGGTCAGCCGGTCAGGTGCAGCGACGACAGGGGCGGAGGCACCATGGTGATGCTCGCTGGTGGTAAGGGCAGGGGTAGACGGAGAGAGAAGGGGATCAATGGGAAAGGAAGAGGAAGGCTACCTGAGAAAGACAAATGGGGAATTTTCGAATTTGTTTTCCTTTTTTGGGTGTATTAAGTTTGTATTTATGGTAGGCGTTTATTTGGTATTTGTGAGTTACTTTTATCAATTTTCTGGTCCCCATGGCTGGATTGGCTTTGTTAACTTTCCCTCTCACTCAGAATAAGTTTAACTTATCTGTGATCAATGATTTTGATAAATTTAATTAATTTTAATAATATAAATTATATATATTAATGAAAATATTTTTTATAATAAATTTAAAAATATAAATATTAAAATTTTAAAAGTTAATCGAATATATAGAAATCATCGATCAAAATCCAAATATAAACTTATTTTCGACGGAGGGAATAGTCTATTTTTAAAATGTCACCTATTGTCGACTTACTGTCTTGCATCGTCTGGCATCGTCTGGCCGTAGTGTAAATACGTACATGTAAGATGACCCTTCAAATTTTATTAGTAAAAAAAATATAATAAATTTTCAAAAGTGAAGATGATTTTGAAAAATTAATTTTTTTAACTAAAGAGGTTTACATGTAACCATATTTTTCTTATTTTACACCCCTAAAATCAAGCGCACCCTGATCTCCATCTCCACTTTAAAAATATAAGCCAATTGGTTTATCTTGATTCAAACGTCTTTGATGGTGAGTTCCACTTTTCCCTTCCTTCACGGATGAAAACCCTATTCTGCAGGAAAGAAAAAAAAAAGAAAGAACGGCTTGAGAGATCTAGAAAACATGGATAAAAAATATTTGAAAAAAATGAGAATATTGTTTGTGAATTATTAAAAAATTATCCAAAGAAATAATGGTGATCCGAACAAGATATTCTCCTATCAACATAAGAATTGGAGATGCTTCCAAGAATGAAACAACCTACATTTATGCTAGTTATGATACATGCTGATTTAGCGAGTGGTGTGTAAAACAACACTCAGATTCTACGTGGAGCGACAGCGACAATGCCAATGGTATTAAATCGGTTGTTCTCAATCACCAATTGTCAATTGTCAACCATGTTCATTTTTGATCCTCTTCTTAGAATTTTATACTCCCTCCGATTTTAAAATATTGATGTCGTTGACTTCTACCATCAAGTTTGACTATTCGTTTTATTTAAAAAATTTGTTCAATGTGTAAAAATTTATTATTATTTGATTTATCATTAGTAGAATTTAAATCAGAACTAATAATTTTACACATTAGAACAATTTTTGAATAAAATAAATAGTCAAAGTTGATGTTAGAAATCAACAATATCAATAATTTAAAACCAGAGGGTGTTATTTCAGGCAGAAGCGTGTCAAGATATTGTAGTGTTTTTATTAGTAAGGTTCAAAATACTTAGGATCTTGTAAAATACTCCCACCATTACAAAATACAAACATTTCTAGTTTATTCAAAATCAAACTTTTATCAATTTTACCACTAATAATGTATAACTAATAATATTTTATCATATAAAAATTATATTTTTTTATTCATCATAAAATAAGTTTTCATAAAAAAAATATTTTTACATTAAAAATTATGTAATTTGCTAGATATTATCAGTAAAAGTTAAAAGAGTTTGGCCTTATTCAAACTTAAAAATGCTTATGTTTTGAAACGGAAGTAGTAAGCTTTTTTATTTTATATTCTAGTTTAATAGTACTTTCATCGGTTTTAAAATATTGACACCATTGATTTTTAACGTCAACTTTGACCATCCATCTTATTTAAAAAAATTATTCAAATTTGGAAAATTTTGCTATTATTTACTTTATCTTAGTGGTATTTAAAGTATGACTAATAATTTTACGCATTCGAATAAATTTTTTGAATAAGACGAATAATTAAAATTTATGTTAAAAGTCAACAGTGTTAATAATTTAATATCGGAGGGAGTACAAATGGTTGCTATGGTTTATGGATCTACCAATTTTGGCCCTGGAAATTTGCTCATTTTTGCTCACTCCCTTCCGACACTCATCTTATAAAATAATACTACTCCGTATATAACTATTTTTATTGGTACGGTGGAAGGTAAATGCTCCATGTCCTCAGCATGACGAATTATGTATTAGCAGTCGTAAAACCAATAAATAAGTGCAAAAGATTCATGTTTTCAAGCACAGGTTATGATGAGTTGTGATAGAAAATCTCATGGAAATGTTTACGAACTCCAATAGACTTATGCACAGAAGGTCGCTCTAGGGTGTGGGCCGTCACTTACCGTTTGGAGCAAGAATTGTATGATTACATATTTGAAAAAATATGAGCACAAAAGGTTAAGTTATAATTTGATAATGTATTTTAAAATAAAAAAGTGAAATGGATATTTTTCACGTTAGTGCATATTAAATCCATTGAACCACAGCTAAAATTCAGTGCCAAAAATGAAAATCCAGTTACAAATATCAGTATTGCTGTGTTTTTGCGGACTATAAGAATACCTCACTAAAACTAGTACGGAGTAGTATGGATTTAGTGGTGATGGCGACGGCGATGACCTGTATAGATTACAGGGTAAAGATGAGGTGGATGGGAGTATTATTAAACCAAGATTGGGATTTTTGTTATAAGTCAAAGAAGATAGTGATGGGAGCTTTTGGGATACGTCATGCTGGACGGTAGAGATGCGGCACTTTCTATGATTAGACAAACTGAAAAATTTCTTCGTGCCACCATATTTTATTGATGCTTCTCTTAACATCTGCTGCAGTTCCCATGACGCATACTTTCCCGTGCGAAAATGAAATTGAAGTCCCAACATAATTGAGGCCACATGAACGCCAAAAAAAAAAAAATTCAGCTTTTGCTTTATGCGATAAAGCTGAAACTATGCATTGTGATTTCTGCAAGCTGTCACAGACAAACCATGAAGCGAAAACGAAATGAAGAGGAAAAGATGTTGCGGCTATCTAGAAATATCACACGAAGCCATTCTACGTTTGCTACTCGTTGTGACCGCATACACACATCTTCACTGCTCCTTTTGTTCTTTAATTGATATTGCCGTTGACTTTTAAATTTAATTTTAACTATTTGTTTTATTCAAAAAATTTGCTCGAGTGTGTAAAATTTTAAGTTATGATTCAAATAACTCTAATGATAAATCGAATTATATCAAAATATATGAAATTTATTAAAAAAATTTGAAAAAAACGAATGATCAAACTTGAATTTAAAAATCAACAGCAACATCAATTAAAGAATAGAGAAAATATACTTCTAGAGCATATTTTAAGGAAGACTAAAAATTTGGACATATTCCTTCTATTTTTAAATTGATGTGGTCATTAACTTTTACCATCAACTTTAACTATTTATTTTATTCAAAAATATGTTTGAATGTGAAAATTCGAAGTTGTGATTCAAATAAGTCTAAAGATAAATAAAATTATAACAAAATATATTGTATTTATAAA
>BCLG01001835.1:20206-38809 GCA_001602295.1 Zoysia matrella
CCTCGAGCGCCGGTCAAAGAGGCGCCATGCGCACCCCCCCATGACGGCGGCACGCTCACCCCTCGGCTGAGCGCGCGCACAGGCAAGGGTCGTCGCGAGAGAGAGGCCGACGCGCGAGAGATCGAGCGAGAGAGAGCGGGGTGGGGAGGCAAATGGCTAGGGTTTTCGGGGGAGCGCGACCGACGAAGGCTTTTTATACCTCCGACTCATCCGCGGCGCCGTCGATCGACCATCCAACGGTTGCGAGCAATTGGCGTTGAGCTGGGCCGGATTCGACCCAAGCGGGGGTGAGAAAAATCGACCCGGGCCAGGTTGTCCAGGCCGATTTTCCATGGCGTGTTAAGCTGGGCCGAAAGAGATCAGTGGGCCGCGCGCGCTGCTATAGAGGTTGGGACGCGCTGGATTTCGGCCCAAATTTAAAGGATTTTTGTTTTATTTTTTCAGAAGCATTTTAATTGATAATTTTGCTTAATTATTTCTCCCAAAAATTGAACCAACAAAATATTTTTGATAGAATAGAAAAATACAATAATTGCTTTTGAGAAATAAAGAAAATTTTATTTTCCGCTGCGTATTTAAATTTGTTAATTTTATTATTAAATTCGAAGCAACAGGAGAATTTAATTTTAGAAAAAAAGATATAATTTCAGATAATTATGATATTGTTATTTTCTGACCAATGTTGATAATAACAGTATTATAATTTTTTAATTAACAAATTTTTATGCATTATTTCTATTTCTGCCTAACGGTGATGTAGATTTAATGTATAAACAAATTGTATGTCTTAATTTTGACCAACGTTAGAACTAAGGCATATGATTTTGTTGTTATGTTCTTACTTTACTTGAATTACTTTTCAGGCGGATGCAACTTGATGAGTTGTATCAAAGAGATCCCCACTCTCAAAGAAGATAATTACGGTGAGTGGAAGAAAAAGATAGACTTAGCGTTTATCTTGGCTGAGGTGGACTAGGTCCTCACCACAGCATGTCCCACTGAGCCTGAGGAGCCAGTGAGAAAAGAGAATGAAGTTGATGCTGCTTGACAGACTAGATAGAGAGACTATGCTTCCTTAAAAATGTCCTATGACTTTGAGCATAGAAAATAGGTCACAGCCAACAAAAAATATTTGGCTGTGATAAAGAACATAATTGAGCTTGCAATTGTGGGCTCAATCCTAGAGTGTGACACTGTCACAAAGTATCTTGACAAAATAAAGAATCAGTTCACTGATTCTTTAAAAACATATGAAACACAACTGATCAAGCATCTTGTGACTGAAAGGTACTCTGGTGGTGGCAGTGACATAAGAGAGCACATACTAAGGATGAGCAACTTGGCATCTAAGTTGAAACCAATGGATCTGACTCTCAAAGATGAGTTTCTTATCCATTTGATTTTTGCTTCTTTGCCCAAAGAGTTCGACACTTTTGTTGTTAACTACAGCATACAGACCGAGAAATGGGAGTTAGAGAAGCTCATTGCTATGTGTGTGCAAGAGGAGCAAAGAATAAAAGCTTCACATGGTGGTTCTATCAACTATGTGAAAGATAATAAGAAAAGGAATAAGAGAAAAGCTCCCATGGTACATCAGCCTCAACAGAACAAGTTTGCTATGGAGAAAGATCCGTGTCTTCACTGCAAGAAGACATGACATTACAAGAAAAATTGTCCTGATTACTTAAAGATGATCATGACAAATAAAAGTGAGAACATTATTACTTTCATAAATGAATCTCTATATATGCAATATTCAAAATCCACTTGGTGAATTGACTCGAGAGCAACTGTTCATGTTGCTAATTCTTTGTAGGGATTCTGTTCGACGAGGACTACGCAAAGAAAAGAAAGATGCGTTAAAGTCTCAAATGGAGTCCAAACAGATGTTGAAGCCGTTGGTGATCTTTCATTAGAGCTAGCTGATGGCTTCACTCTTTTACTTAGAGATGTTCTTTATATTCCCTCTTTACAGAGAAACTTGATTAGTGTTTCATGTTTGGACAATAATAGTTATGATTGTCATTTTGAAAATAGCAAGTGCGAAATAATGTTTAATAAAGAATGTATTGGCCTTGCCATCTTACAAAATAAGCTTTACTTGTTATCATTACGTGATGATGTGAATGTTGTATGCGATGATGGGAACGTTGCGTGCGATAAAGTGAATGAACCCTCGTCTCCGAATGTAAACAGAAAACGAAAGAGAACTCATGATGCTTCGTCGAAATTATGGCACTGTCGTTTAGACCATATTTTGAGAGGCAGAATAGAAAGATTAATAAAGAATGGTATTCTTTCTCCATTAGAGTTCTCAAATTTAGAACAATGTAGAGAGTGCATTAAAAGAAAGTATGTAAACAAAATTAAAAAGGATGCCAAAAGAAGCACAGAAATTTTATAAATTATTAACACAGACATTTGTGGTCTATTTTCTGTGAAAAGTGTGGATGGTTATGACTCATTCATAACATTCACGGATGATTACTCCCGTTATGGCTATATTTATCTAATCAAAGAAAGAACATAAGCTTTGGATAAATTCAAGATATTTAAGGCTGAAGTTGAAAACCAACATAATTTAAAGATTTAGTTCAATCTGACC
The DNA here is from genome assembly GCA_001602295.1 of Zoysia matrella. Taxonomy (NCBI): domain Eukaryota; kingdom Viridiplantae; phylum Streptophyta; class Magnoliopsida; order Poales; family Poaceae; genus Zoysia; species Zoysia matrella. The sequence goes on from BCLG01001835.1 coordinate 22,812, forward strand.
GTGGGGGAAGTACTACGGCGGCATACCCCATATGGCTAAGTTTCTGGACCTTTTACAAGGTTCTTACAGGAGAATGGCATAGTAGCCCAGTATTTTACACCGGACGAATCTCAGCAAAATAGAGTAGCTGAAAGACGTAACCGTACCCTGATGGATATGGTGCGAAGCATGATGAGTTATTCCACTTTACCATTGAGTCTGTGGATGGAGGCGTTAAAAATCGCCATTCTTATTCTCAATAGAGTATCAAGTAAGTCGGTGCCCAAAACACCGTACGAACTGTGAACAGAAAGAGTTCTCTCACTAAACCACTTACGTGTGTGGAAGAGCCCTGCTGAGGCTAAAGTATTTAACCTAAACATTGGGAAGCTTAATCCCAAAACAGTAAGTTGCCATTTCATTGGCTACCCTGAAAAGTCAAAAGGTTTTCGTTTCTACTGTCCAGACAGATATACAAAGTTTGTAGAAACAAGACACGCTGTCTTCTTAAAGGATGAGATGATGAAGGGGAGCAAGGTAGCTCGAAAAATTGACCTTGAAAAGAAGTGGGCATATGCGCCCACTCCGATGATTCAAGATCCATTTTTTTCACTACTTGCTGTCGCTGCACCGACAATGCAAGACACTGTGGTGCCAGCACCTGTTATTGTTCCTCTTGTGACAACAATGAATATAGATGAAAAACCTGTTCTTCAGAATCTTATAGATCCATTGCCACACATGAGGGGGAGCAACAACAGGCTTAAACAGAAAATGTGCCAAATGAGGAGGCCCCGAGGAGGTCTCAAAGAGAGTTAGAAGATCAGCTATTCTTTATGATTATGAAATTTATCATACAGAGAAATTTAAAATGGAGGATGATCCCACCTTATTTGAAGAAGCTATGAGAAGTGGACATTCTTCAAAATGGCTTGAGGCCATGGAAGAAAAAATAATGTTCATGAAAGCTAATAAAGTCTGAGACTTGGAAATAATTCATAAAGGAGCCAAAACAGTAGGCTGTAAATGGGTCTACAAAATAAAACTTGACTCCCAAGGGAATGTAGAAAGATATAAAGCGCGACTCGTGGCAAAAGGTTTTACACAAAGAGAAGGGATTGATTACAATGAGATCTTTTCTCCAGTCTCGTGTAAGGATTTCTTTAGAATCATGATGGCATTAGTAGCACACTATGACTTAGAATTACATCAGATGGATGTAAAGACGACATTTCTCAATGGGGATTTAGAGAAAAATATTTATATGGCACAACCGAAAGGTTTTGTCGTAGAAGGAAATGAACGAATAGGATGCCGCCTAAAGAAATCGATTTATGGGTTAAAACAAGCTTCAAGACAGTGGTACTTGAAGTTTGATAGTACGATAAAAAGATTTGAGTTTAAAAAGAATGTAGAGGACAATTGTGTTTATGCAAAGTTTATGAATGAAAAGTTTATCTTCATAATCCTATATATGGATAACATCTTACTGGCTAGTAATGATGTCAGTCTGCTACTGGAAACGAAGAAGTTTTTGTCCTCAATTTTTGATAGGAAAGATCTTGGTGAAGCTTCGTTCGTTCTAGAGATCAAAATTCATCGAGATAGAAATAAAGAGGCATTAGGACTGTCACAAAAGGCATACATAAAAAAAAGTCTTAAAGAAATTCGGTATGCATAAATGTAATCCTTCGCTTGCTCTTATAGTCAAAGGCGACAGATATGGGGATTTTTAATGCCCCAGGAACCAATATAAGATCAATCAAATGAAAGCGGTTCCATATGCTTGAGCTGTCGGAAGCTTACAGTATGCTCAAGTGTGTACGCGCCCTGACTTAGCGTTTGTTACCAGGTTACTTGGCAGATTCCAGAGCAATCCTAGAATAAAGTACTGAAAATTGGTAAAGAAAGTCTTACGTTATTTGCAAGGAATGAAAGGCCTTATGATGACATATAGAAGATCAAATTCGCTCCATATAGTGGGGTACACAGATTCTGATTATGTGAGAGATGATAAAAAATCAACATCCGGATATGTATTCACTCTCGCAGGAGGGGCTATATCGTGGAAAAGCTCAAAACAAACCGTCACTACATCGTCCACTATGTATGTCGAGTTTGTAGCATAATGAGACTACGGGGCAAGTGAACTGGCTAAAGAAGTCATACCTGGTTTAAAAGTGGTTGACGACATCAATAGACCACTAAAGTTGTACTGCGATAATGAACTAGCAGTAACATATGCCCACAACAATAAGTCAAGTGGTGCTGCCAAACACATTGACATAAAATACTATGTTATGAGTCTTGAGCATATAAGTACCGCAAAGATGTTAGCGAATCCGCTTACAAAAAGCTTACCACCCAAAGTGTTCAGAGAACATGTAGCCGGCATGGATTTAAGGGAAAGCCTATGATTCCTAGACGAAAAGATGACCCAAAAATAAGTAACTATTTTAGAACAGAGAGGTGTATTGTCGCTGTTAAATCTATCGACGATTGACCGTGACGATGAGACATATTCTATGCGCTAATCTGTGATGGAATGAGTAAAATTGAAAGCATAAAAGTTAAAGTTAAAGTGTAGACTGTGATCAAAGGAGAAAATGTTAGAATGATCTCATTCAGTTGGCCCAACGGCCAACTGAACCCTTGACGCGCCCTGATCGGGGGCGCCCAGCTATATGGTTGGTGGGCCTCCGTCGCACAACGCAACAATAAAAAGACGGTGAGGGCCGGGGCACGCACCACGATGTTGGCCGCCGCCACAACCCCACCCGACACTCCAAAACCCTAGACCGATCTGAGAGTGCGCTGCCAGCGACGGGACTCCCCATCCCCGCCGCCACATCGTCCTCAGCGCCGACCCCGAGCTCGTCATCAACAGAAGACCTCGCCCCTCTTCTCCGACCTTCGCCGCCCGAGCGCGGACGTCACCGACAAAGTAGCGGGGATGGCAGAGACTTCATCCTCGACGGCCGTGCCAACCACCAACGGTAAAAGCCTCCCTCTCTCTCTCGACCCCCTCTCGATCTGCTCATAGGAACCACCGAGAGCACCCAACAGTCCAGTTGATGCACAGGCCACTGCTTGTTGGCGATGAGAGAGAACTGTCCTGATGGTGCCGGGCTTGACGACGGGGGTGAACGTCTCACCAAAATCAACGCCGACACGCTGAGTGAAGCCGCGAACCACCCACCGAGCTTTGTAACGCTCCAAGGTGCCGTCGGGATTGAATTTGTACTTGAAGACCCATTTGACAGAGATGATGTTGGCGCCGCGGGGCCGCTCGACGAGAGTCCAGGTGTTGTTGTGCTTCAGGGCATCGAATTCCTGCTGCATGGCCGCAGCCCAGTTCGAATCACGCAAAGCAGCGTGAACAGAAGTGGGCACGGGCGAAATGGGCGTAGAGTGGGCCATCATGGCGTAGTCGGCGTACTGCTGATTGGGTTTGAAGACGCCAGCTTTTGATCGCGTCACCATCGGATGAGCAGTTGGAGCAGGGGGGGGGGGGCGCCGGCCGGTGGTGAAGCAGGGGACGCTGGTGTAGGAGGATCAGTTGGTGCCGAGGTAGCTGGTGATGATGTCGACGTCGAGGCAGGAGGAGTAGCAGAACTGAAGCGGGGCGACGAACACTCCGACTGCAACGAAGACGGTGGTGGGGCGCACACACCAGACCGTGTGCTATGTTGATGTCGAGTCGAAGCTGGCGGAGCGATGTGATCCAGACTGGCCGGTGATGGTGATGATGGCGCCGGTCGATGGGGTTCCTGTTCAAAAGCGAAACGAAATGTGTGTTCGTCGAAAACGACGTGCCGAGAGGTGAGAACCTTCCGTGTAGAGAGCACCAAGCACCGATAACCTTTGTGGTCCGCCGGATACCCGAGAAAGACGCATGATGTGGATCGCTCGGAAAGCTTGTGGAGCGCTGTAGCTGAGGTTCACAGAACAGTATCTGATGGGGTGTGAGCTTGCCTGTGGAGCGGTATGGTTTGCGGTTGAGCAGGTAAGTGGCAGTGTTGAGCGCCTCGGCCCTAAACTTGGCTGGTGCGTGGGACTGAAAAAGAAGTGCTCGCATGCTGTTGTTTAATGTGCGAAGATCACGTTCGGCTTTACCATTTTGTTGAGATGTGTAAGGACAAGAAAGTCGCAGCGAAATGCCGTTGGAGGAGAAGAAACTGCGCAAAGCGTGATTGTCAAATTCTTTGCCATTATCAATCTGCAAAGCGAGAATGGGTAGCCGAAATTGTGTGCTAACATATGCGTGGAAAGATAGCAAAGTTGGAAGAACTTCAGATTTCTGCTGCAGTGGAAAAGTCCAAATATAATGTGAATAATCATCCAAAACGACCAAATAATATTGAAATCTAGAATTGCTAAGAACCGGCGATGTCCAAACATCAGCGTGAACTAGCTGAAAAGGAAAAAAATGTTTGCGAAGTGGAAGAGCTAAATGGCAAATGGACATGTTTCTCGAGCTGACATGCATGGCAAACATGGGCGCCTGACTTATTACACTGGAAATCAAATTTATTCAAAATGTTCTGAAGAACTCCATGTCCCGGATGGCCGAGACGTCGATGCCAGAGGTCAACGGAGGCAGTAGCTTGCAGAGCTTGTTGTGGCAGCAAACGAAGAGGATAGAGGTCGCTGGAGCTGTCACAGCGGAGCATCACTGTTCTGGCGGACAGATCCTTAATAGAAAAGCCAGAAGGGTCAAATTCGGCAGACACGTTATTATAACGAGTCAGGCGACAAACAGATATCAAATTTTCTACAAGCTGTGGTGAAAGCAGAACATCACGCAAGTGAATCGTAGCATGTGTGGAAGGAATGGAGGCAGCGGCAGTGTGTGTGACCTGAAGCTGCTCGCCATTACCGACAGTAATCAGCGAAAGGAGAGAGGTTGGGCGTATAGAGTGGAGATTACCAGGGTTGTTAGCCATGTGAGAGGTGGCGCCGGTGTCGAGGAACCACTCGGAGGACGACGGAGGCATGCTGCCGGTGCTGGACAAGCCGGTGACGAACGCCTGCGGATCCCAGGGTGCTAGCGCGGAAGAAGACTGGTTCAAATTCACATTGGGCCCGTGTAGTAGTCCAGCAAACATGGCCTGCTGGGGGTTGGTCCCGGGCCGTGGGCCGAGTACTCCAGCAGCTAGGGGGCGGAATGGCATGGGCCAGGCTTGAACCATGCCAGTCCATGGGTTAAAGTTCGTCCCCCAGTTAGCCTGTGGCAGCCTGAGGTTGTTGCCGGTGTGAGGAGGGCCGCCACCGCCGAAGTTGGAGCCGGATCCACGGCCTCGTTTCCGGTTGTTCCTGGAGCGGCCGTTGTTGGAGTAGAAGGTGGGGGCACTAGACCCACCGGAGGCCCCGGCAGTGCCGGAAGGACCGGAAGTCTTCGGGGTGTTGGAGTTGTTGCCGGCGGCATTCGTGAACAGAGCTTGTTGAGCAGCAGCCTGAGTGCGTTGGTTGTCGTACAGCTCCTCCAAGAGAAGGTGAGACCGGGCGCTGAGTAAGGTGTGCTGTCTGGAAGCAATGGCAGAAATAGCATGGCGGTATTTTGAGTTGAGACCGCGGAGGAGATTGAGCACCTGGCTTGGTTCGGAGACGGGGTGTCCGACGTCGCGGAGATTGTCGGCGAGAGTCTTCAGCTTGGCAGTGTACTCAGTGATGGACATGTCTCCTTGAAGCAGGTTCCGAAACTCGGCCTCGTAGAAGACAGCGCGCTGCATCTGGTTGTCGAGGAAGAGATTTTCGATGCCGTTCCAGATGACGAAGGCATCAGGGCTGTCATTTTCAATTCTCAATACAATTTTGTATGCAGTTGATTCGTAGTTATCGATGGGTTAAGATTTGAGCAACGGTTTAATGGTTTCGATTTTCTTGGTCGGATATGGATTCGATTTTGTGCCCATCTTGGGATAAATGCGTAGTATGTGAAAGCTGTCAAATTTTCCATTGTTAAATTTCTAGACACGTCAAATTTGACACCAAATTTCTAGACATGTTGGATGGTGAATTTCTAGCCTTCACTGTGGTAGGGAGCAACCAAACAATTGGATGGTAAATAATTACATTAGCACTGGCAAAAAAAAAAGTGTAAAACAATAATCCCACAGACGATGACACTGTTATACATTCACATTATCATTCTCATTGTTGGTGTTGCGACCAGACACCTTCCATGTGTTGTGGGTTCCCCCACCGTAGTTTCCTTTTTAAGAGAGTCAATACTATTAGCTCATAGTTTGTTAGTATGTTAGCCCTCCTAGCGAGTCTCTCGGTCACGCAGGGCCACGCACTAGGATCGTGTCGTCTGCGCAGGACGCGCGCTGGGATCGCGGCGTCCGCGCATGACGCGCGTCGTGGGCGCGCTCTGTGGAACTAGTCGCCCACAATTGCTGCGCCTCCTGTATAAAAATCACATGTACGATATCAATGGATACACAACGTGTGCTCTCAATCTTCTTCATCTACTTGTCTCATATTCTAACTCTCTACATGGTACCAGATGTCGCACGGTCCTCCCTGCATAATCCGTTCGCGGCTCCCTCTGCTTCCGCTGCCATGGAGAACAACCCTGTCTTCTCTCCCTCCGTCACCGACGAACCCAGCCACTCATCCGTCGCCGGTGTCACGGCCAACTCTTCCCAGCCACCACACAATCTTCTTCAGACTGTGAACATCAAAGCTCACGTCCCTCTGGAGCTCACTGAGCCGAACTACTCCGAATGGCGCATGTTCTTTGACTCCATCCTCGACAAATTCGGGCTCACCGGACACGTCTCTTCCCCAACTCCGCTTCTTCACCGGGACGCCGACTGGCTCATGGTCGACTAGTGCATCCTCTGGCTCTACACCACTGTGTCCCGCGATGTGATCAACATCGTTCGCCGACATGGTTATTTTCATTGCCACACTTATCACATACCACAATTTTTTACCATGTTTGTTTCTCCTTGCTGATGTTTTTTTTTTACGCAGCGGTCTGCCGTAGCCGTTCAGCAGCACAACAAACGCATTTTTTACTATTACTTGCAATGATCATTTTGCTAGTTGTAGCTGTGCAGCACAGTTGTAGCCGCAGGTAAAAGAAGTTCAAATAAACACACCTTTTAGATCCAAGATGTAGGAATTTCACAATAATATTAAAAAGATCAGTTCAGTTTCATAGACAAATATAAAAAATAGAAAAAAAATCTCTTATTTCAAATAGGCTTTAGCTTTTTTTTTCAGAATCACGATGAACTTATACAGAGAACCTTTTTTTTTTTTACACCGATCCTCATCTGAGCACTGGGAGAGGAATTATACAATTACGGGTAGTCTGCAAGGTTTTCAGCTGTGAAAACCGGTAAAATCGCTACATTAAACTGTAAAAATCGGACAAATTCAAAAATTAATTTTTTTTTTGAGAAAACCGGTTGGTTTTATCGGTTTACCGGCCGGTTTTACCAGATTACCAACCGGTTTTTCGGTTTATCATTTTTTAATTTGAAATCAAATCGGTTCGAGTGGTTATTCACCGGTTTTTCGGTTTACCGACCGGTTTACCAGCTGATTTGACCGGTTTTTAATTTTTTTTTGAATTTATTAAACCGATGACTCTCTAAACCAAACTGAATTAGTTTCACCGAAAACGCGAAAACTGGCTGGTTTTGACCGTTACTGCGCTCACTTACCCTACCAAACTTGCACCAATAAAATTTGGGTATCTGGTTCTCTTTCAAAGTTTAGTTTACCAACAAAAAATTTGGCAGTGTCACCGTTTTCTGCAGCCAACGCCAGCGAGGAGGGCGAGCAAATCGCTCGCCAACGGTTTGGAAGTGCTGGCCAACGTTAGCCATGCTACGTGGCAGCAAATGACTAGCTGCACGTATTTCTATACTGTTTGTGCCTAGCCTCAGTTAAATGGTTACTCGTAAATAATAGATCAAAATCAAATTTAGAGTGCATCATTGTGTTCTTTGTAATTAAATTTATAAAATGAGATCTCACTTAACTATATTTTAATATTAAAAAATATTATAAACTTTAGACTCCACATGTCATATTAATATCTTTATCAAATATTGGTATAACTAACATTTAAATACTAGTTTTTTACTCGTTACATCGATTTAATAAAGTAATAATCCAAATATTTTTTACCAATAATTTAAAATTGCCTTCATATTGTTAACATCAAACTTTGAAAAGGTTAATCTGAGACACAAACCAAACAGCACGTTGGTAACGTCACTTCATCGCCCTCTTATAAACAACGGACTGGGGATCCTACCGCCTTTCACCATCCAACCCATTCAACCTCGTCAAACCACACTCCACTGCAACTCTACTCTACGACGATGGGGATGAGCTCCGTGCCAGCGGCGGCAATAGCGGTGCTGCTGCTCTCAGCGGCAGCGACGGTGAGGCGGTGCGCGGGTCAGGCGCTGGTGCCGGGCCTGATGATCTTCGGCGACTCGGTGGTGGACGCCGGCAACAACAACCGGCTGCCGACGCTGGTGCGCGCCGACTTCCCGCCGTACGGCCGCGACTTCCCCTCCACGCACGCGCCCACCGGCCGCTTCTGCAACGGCAAGCTCGCCACCGACTACACCGGTAAGTTAAGCGAGAGGAGAGGGGTTCGGAATCGAAGCCTCTCCACGCGCACCTCTCAGCCCCTTGATTTGAACCATGGCTCATGCGTGCCGCCCGACACTCGGTGCAGCTGAGAGCCTGGGGTTGAGCTCGTACCCGCCGCCGTACCTGAGCGAGGAGGCGCAGAGCAACAACAAGAGCCTCCTCCGCGGCGCCAACTTCGCGTCCGGCGGCGCCGGCTACCTCGACGCCACCGCCGCGCTCTCCGTAAGTGCATTGTACTCCGTACCCTTCACCGCACCGCACGCACGCATTGTACCCTTCACGGTTCACCGCTCTCTCTCCCCTCCGTGTACGTGCTTCAGCTTCATCCGGTCCGGGAGTACTGACGCGTGTGGCGTGCATCTGTGCATGTGCAGGGCGCGGTCCCCCTGAGCCGGCAGCTGGACTACTTCCGGGACTACCAGTCGCGCGTGTCGGCGTCGGCCGGCGGGCAGCGCGCGGCGGCGCTGACGTCCGGGTCCATCTTCCTTGTGAGCGCCGGCACCAGCGACTACCTGCAGAACTACTACGTGAACCCCGTGCTCGGCGCCTCTTACACGCCCGACCAGTTCTCCGACGCGCTCATGCAGCCCTTCACCGCCTTCGTCGAGGTAATTAAGCATCGTCATTACCTCTCGTTCGTCGCCGCCAGTAAAACTCGACCACGCACTGAAACTAATTAAACTTTGGAAGTCATGTCCTAAACAAATCTCTGCATCATTTAGAATTATTACAGACCAATTTAGTGTACTTGAGTTCATAGGCGGCACGATGCAAGTACGGTGATGCCCCTACCACGCATAAAAAAAAATCGAGGAAGGTCGTCGCGATTCATCAATGAGTTTATTACTGTACAGGGTTTAGGGCTAGTGGTGGTTGATGTAAAGCCATAGGCCGTAGGGTGGGTTGGGGCGTGTCGGAATTGAATGAGTGGCAGCAGCCTCGGCGGTATTTCTCTCCGGCCTGCTGCGAGAACGTGGCTCCTGCCCCGCGGTTCACTGTACGTACGTGGCAGGAGCCGTTGTACTAGTAATACATCAATGCCCTTCGACGTTCGGGTCCAGTTCACTGCTCGTGTTGTTATTGCGGTCACATGTCGATCTCTCGTTGCTTCGTTTCGGAGACTGGGCAAAAGCAAGTTCGTGTTGGGAGAATGGGGCGCAGTGGCGAGTAAGGGTGGGTAAAAGTTTGCTCAAAGTTGTTAAACTTTAATCATTAATAATGAAGGATTATAATGTTTTATTGTATTTAAATTATAACTTATGTTACTAGTTTCATCATGAACCAATCTTTCATAAATATGTAACTCAGCATATTAGAATTGTTTGATTTTAGATATTACTAGTCATACCAAACTTAGAATAGAAGTAATTATATTTTGAAGTGAATAAAACCGGTTTTTATTATATGCTGTATTATGTCAAACATGAGTAAAAATTCAGCTCGATACTAATTTGATCTGGTTTTTGTCACAGTTAATTTATTTTTCTATTTATTACTCTCACCGTTTTCAATAGATGTTTATTTTTATCTTTTGTTGACTACGACTTCGACTATGACTTTGATCAATAATTTAGATACATTTAATTAATTTTAATAATATAAATTATATATATTATGAAAGTATTTCTTTCAATAAATTTAAAAGTACAAATATTAGGTCTTTAAATTTTACCGAACTTATACAAATTATTAGTCAAATTGTCATTTAACAAAAGCTAGAAATAAAGTTCTAATGGGATGAAGATAGTACTAAGCATATTCGCGCCTCTGCATATTGTTTACACACATGAAAGTTCATCAGTTTTTAGTCTTATCCTAACAACTCAACCAAATCCTTTCAAAGTACGGAGTACTTTGTATATCAAAGAGTTTATACCACCGCACCAACCTAATATGCATGCATTCGAATAGCGTCCAGATCCGAGTCCGACAGGCGTTCCAGGAAGAACAGTCGAGTTATACCACCGCCCCTGTGTCTCCTTGCCCACTGTCCTCTGTGGTCACACCTGTCAATACAACGACGACCATCGCCTATCCTCAGTTCATCACATGCACGGACGCTGTGCGCCTATACACGAAAGCACTCTACCGACATGGCTTGTGTCCTTGTTGGCCGTAACATCTTGAATGGCGCACCAAATCAAGAGTAAATGCGGTCCAGAAAGACTAGTAAAAAATTTCGTTAAAGGCCCGTTTAGATATTTGAAATTGAATTTATTTTAAAAATTACAATTTATATATAGATTAATTAAGTTAATATAGTTGTATATAAAATATATTTATATATTTATTTGTTAGTATACAAGGCACATATTTATATATTATATTTATATTGTAAAGAAGTAAATTGGAGAATAAAATAATAACATAATGATGTATAGAATTTATTTTCATTTCTTACCTTATGAATTTGAGATAGATTTATTTGTGAGTTTGAGAAAGTTTTGAAATGTCAAATTTTAAGCTAAATGACCTCTAACTTATTATGGAGATTTTAATTACTGCAAAATAAAAAGATTCAAATGGCCTCTAATAGAAAAACCTTTAATTTTTCAAAAAGAGAGAGAAAATTGCCTTTGGATGATCCGTAGAGTCAGGTCAAACTGCATCCCGTAACTGTAATTCCGTGCTTTGGCAGTAGTAACACGTCTGCCTTTACTTGCAATTCTATTTGTCACTGTGTGCATCGATATATAATCAGCGCTTATTTGTGCGCGAAAATAATGCAGAGCTTGTATGGTATGGGCGCTCGGCGGATCGGCGTGACGTCGCTGCCACCGATGGGGTGCCTCCCGGCGTCCGTCACCCTGTTCGGCGGCGGCAGCGGCGGGTGCGTGGAGCGCCTGAACAACGACTCCCTGACCTTCAACCGGAAGCTGGGCGCGGCCGCGGACGCCGTGAAGCAGCGGCACCCGGACCTGAAGCTGGTCGTCTTCGACATCTACCAGCCGCTGCTCGACCTCGTCAGCAACCCCACCAACGCCGGTACGTACTGTCGATCAGATCATCTGCGTTCACAATCACTCGTTGCGGAATTTTTCATCAATCCGGTGAACCGTGCGTGCGTGCGTGTTCCAGGGTTCTTCGAGTCGCGGCGGGCGTGCTGCGGGACGGGGACGATCGAGACGTCGGTGCTGTGCCACCAGGGCGCGCCGGGGACGTGCGCCAACGCCACGGGATACGTCTTCTGGGACGGCTTCCACCCCACGGACGCGGCCAACAAGGTGCTCGCCGACTCGCTGCTCCTCCAGGGCCTGCAGCTCATCTGATGAGGAGAGGACGCCTGTTTGAGTTCGATCTAGGAGTTCGTACTGAGACGATCCGGTCTATTATATTAGCCTTGCTTCTGTTTAAATTCTCTGCTGTTTGTAGTATGTTTGTTTGCTGTTCATGATGATCCCGACCGGACGTATTTATCGTTCTGCTTGGAGTGGTGTGAGGCTGTGAGCACGGCATGTATTATATTCCATGTTTTGCACAATGTATTGTTTGCTATTTAGACTGGTCGAAGTAAACTCGAGATAGATGCTAGTACTATCGTTTTACTCTCTTTTTATTTTATTACTCCAGTATCTTGCTTCTTGCAGAGTGCTCCGTAGTCCTGATGTTCTGACAACATTTTTGACACTCATCGATGAGAAAGGGGCAGCGTGGCACCTTCGCTTTAGGGGTCCTTTGAAACGAAGGAATTACGTAGGAAAAATGAAGGAATCAAATTTAAAGGAAAAAATAAGAATTAGTTCAATTTTACAAGAAAAAAGCCAGGATTCAGAAAATTTTGTCGCAATCCAAAGAAGCCTGAGTCATAGGAATTTTGGAGGATAGGAAAATTTCTTTCATATTTTGGAGGAATTCTAGCATGAGGTTCAACCTCTTGTTAAATTCCTTTAAAAGTTTCAAGGCACATGAACTTTCTCTCTCTTTTTTTTTGCTCTCTCTTACAATTTCTGTGTTTTTTCTGCGAAGCATCAAACACCTTTTAGAAGCAATTCTTGCGTTTTTTTTTTCATTGCTTAGGATTCAAAATCACGTCCAACCCCAATCCTGTGTTTTTTTTATTTCTACTATTTGAGAGTTTTGAGAATCCTAGGTTCTAAAGGAGGCCTTAGTGGTGACGCAGTCTGCACGCTGCGTAGCAAATGAACCGCCTGAGGATCATGAATTTAATGTTTTTATGCACAACAACAACAAATCTTTTTTGTTCCAAGCAAGTTGGGGCAAACTAAAGATAAAATTCTGAGAGACAACTGAAAAGGAGCAAAAATCAGCAATTAAGATTCAGGCACATAAATTGCAGAAAGCAGCAATTCACTGTATTTATGCCCCTAGAGAAAAGGTCTGGCAACATCATCAATTAAAAAAATCCACAGGAATATAAAGCAGATACATAAAAGTGATACAGTAGTGCAAATACTCAACAAACAAATAGCCGGGATATGGGAAACCTTTATAATGATTTATGACTTATGTGAATATACTGTTTACAAAAGCAGCAAATGTTAACACAGATGCCACTGGGGCTTACAGTTTACACGGCAGAAATCAACTAGACACCTTATGTTAATTACATGTCTATCGCTGTCAAGCAAGAAATGTACACTTGAAGAATAAGTATTCCACATTAGCAAATCTTTCTGTGGGCTGTTTAGCTGTATGCAAAAAAAAAATCCAAAATCTTTTAGTATAAATTATTTGTCACAGCGCCTTCGGTCCTTCTATGTCGGCTGCACCTGCAGGTACACAACTGCCTCTGCTGCAGAACACAACAACGTTTCAGTTCATCAGATGCTCAAGTAACATTGGAAAAGGATAATAGTTTTTCACTTACACGCCGCCATCACTTGCAGCAACATAGTCATTCTTTGGTATCAGCGGCGCTTTGTTGTCGCTTCCACTCTGGGAGACAGCAAGGTTGCTCTGAGGGTATGCAAATATTCACAGCTCAGATATCTATGGAGAATGCCAGGTCCATATTCAGGCCAATTAACTAATAAGTAAAATTGAGGATAGTAAGATAATAATGAAAAAGTTAAGCTTCTCAACTGCAATCATGGGAGACTTGACCTTAGCTTTGGGGCAACTTCTCAGGGTACGCTGCAGACACCAAACATGTAGTAACAAGAAGTCTAATAAGATAACCATAGCGGGTGCAAGCATATACAAGTACAAAATAAACAATAAAACTCTGATAGATTTTAGGGAGCTAAATATTGCAGGCTTAGATATGTTCATATCACAGTGAAACAAGCCGTACTTTCCATCAACCTTGTGCAATAGGAATAATATAGCAACAACAAAGCTTCTCATTAGTATAAAAAATAGCCTCTCATTCCCAAGCAAGTTGGGGTAGGCTACAGCAGGGATAACAGCAAAGGTCGAATGAGAGGCTTACAAACAATACAATGAAACTGATATGCTCTCTTTACTTTCCAACCTATCATGGTCTTTCCTAGTGTTCATGTCCAAGGGACGATGTACTTATTAATTGGACATCTCTCTGTTGAAGTGCATTTGCAGATCTCCATGGGAGAAACGTATTCTTTTCTTAATGAGGAATGAAAAGCTGGTGTAACTGAAAAAAATCTGAAAGTTAATACTTCAACTAGCAGCATTAACCCACTAAGCCACAATCACATATACACCAATGCTACAAGTACATTAACAACAAAACAGAATTGCTAACTTAGCATGTCCTGTCACACCAGCATAAGAATTTTTAGTTACACCTACAATATTTTCATACATGTTTGAACTTGTCATATGTAAATGTGCACATAGATTTGTATCAGATAGCCACTTTCATAAAAAATTATTTAGTTTCAAACATATATTGTTGATATAAATTAATGTTTCAAACTGTATTTTAGGGCTGTATAGTTTTATTTATTATGACTGAGTAAGAATGACTAATAACAGGTAAACCATAAGAAATAATCATTCATTCAATGCAACGTGACAAAGCCTGTAAATATACCTTGTTTGCCCACATCAATCCGCAAGCATTGCACAAAGTCCTTGGACCAGCTGGACCACGACGCATTGCTGGGGTCATCTTTTCACTAGTACCACAGTTCTGACACCTTCAAAGCATGAAATGGAGATGAAATGGGGTTTAATTTCTATTAAAGTAAGAGTATACCAAGTATGAATTAAGAGTAAAACAAACTTTGATTCTCGACATGGGAAATCCTGGCCTGATACCCGGGAAGCAGGATCACATCCTGTAGCTGAGGATTCTCCCTCCAGATTGGCCCTGCCAGCAAATTGCCCCTTCCGACGTTGCATCCTGAGAGCAATTGGAATCACCAACAGTTATAGTTAAGTTGTGTAATATCAGTTAACTATGCAAATTAGTAGCTATTGGCACCATATTTTGACGTATATAACTTTTATGTGCCAACATTGTTCTCTACATCTGAAGACTAAGCTAAAAAGCCAAAAATATTAAAACAGATGTTTCCACATATTACAGTCACCCTTGAGAATTTCTGCATATCAAAATAGTGAAACTCCCAAAATAGAATGTCATTTTAACATCTGTGTGCCGTTTACATCTTTGAGTTAGCAGATAAGACAAAAATCCCTGTGTTTGATGAGAATGTGGCTGCATTTCTTGTGGCTGGAACACCTAGATGGCAACATAAAAAAACAAAGATTGCTTCTTACAATGCTGAGGAACAGGTGGGGAAATTCAGGCCCATAAGATCATGTCCAATAGAGAATTTGAGCAAGTGACATGTACAATCTAGAATGACTGGTCATAAAGGACTCTTCAAAATGGCTGAATTAGTGAACTGAGCTTTTAATCTCTGGTCAATCCAATTTGCCATGGCCGATACTGAAATTGAAGAGAAAGAAACCCAACATTCTGATGAAATATATGAAAGCTACACATCAGCAATGTATTATGCCCCTATGTAAGTGGTTCCATTGTTAGACACAGTTAGCAGGTCGACAGAAAACTAAATGAACATATACTAGTCGTACACACAAACTTTTATCTATATATTCAATAAATTTAGAAATAAAATTGCAGCATTCTTAATCAGAGAAGTCACAAACCTTAAGGCAACTTCTTTCCGTACAGCGTAGCGTATTTTTTTATCAAAATTTCTATCCTTTCTCTTTTCACGGAATCTGATTAGTGAAGCAACCCTTTTTGCAGGAATGTCTGTCCTCCGAAGTATATCGTCATAACCCTAGAGAATAATCAAGAAATTATAATTGAAAAAAATCACTGAAAAAAGCCTTGTCACACATATCACAGAGTAGTCCCCCATACCTTGCTTTCATTTTGATTAGGTAAAACCATGCTAGCTAAACCAGGAGGAAGTTCACTGCTTCCCAGCATTAGCAGGACAGCTTGAACCTGGAAAACAAACTGCAGTTTA
>BCLG01001835.1:40448-70122 GCA_001602295.1 Zoysia matrella
CTTTTACATGCTTTGCATAAAAAAGAATTGAAAAAAAAGGTGTGTACCTATTTTGTACATTTTATGTACAACTATTAATTCAAACTAGATTTAAAGATTTCTTAGAGAAGATACTGTAATCGTATTATAAATATATAGAATTAATTTCACAAAACAACTATTTGTTCCTTATACTAGAAAATCACAACATTTAAAACCATTTCTACAAAAGCACAACTATTCAAGCTTTTATATCAGACCATTAAGACCTTGTTTGGAACGTAAGATCTTTATCCTTTACTACGTTTTGTCTTGTGACAATATGCGTTCCAAATGGGCCTGACATGTGGAAAATAAAAAAAACAAATAGCCGACTATAGCTGATTTTTGACAGCTCCGCTATTACAAATTAGCTACTATAACCCGCTATATTTCGCTATAGCTCATACTATTAGTTTTTTTAGTATCATTCGTTAAATGGTTTAGCTCGCTATTTTTTTTTATAGGGAGAACTATAAAAAAATGCAGTTTATTAATACAAAGGAACAAGTAGTTGTGATTCTATGAAATTAGTTTTTAAAATGTGGTTCTCTTGTTTAAGGGGTCAAAATTGTTGTGGTTATCGGAAACTAATTCAAATCTTCAAACCACATATGTGCAGCCGAATAATAAGTGTACCCATCGTGAATACTGCTCGGAATGCTCGCCTCTCATCCGAGCAGTAGCCTACTCCTAGATAAAAGCATCTTTCTCACGAGAAATTTAGGTCTGTCTGTCGCAGTAAGAAATTGTGTTTATCTTGCCGCGTGGTATTCCCAGATGGGTACACTGCTTGCTGGGCTGCACTTTTTTTTCGACTCTTATTATGCTGCACTCTCCATATCATTTTTCAAGTTTAATTAAAAAAATGTTTTATTTGCGCCTCTCAATTCTAAACTTGGTACTCAAAACTCTCTCTAACTCATTTGTTTTTTACTTGCTCAACTTTCAAAACCATTCATTTTTCTTTCTCTGAGTGTCAACTATCATTCGTTTTTCCTTGTATTTTAAGTGACTTGTGTTAGGTAGTTCGTTGGTGCTCCAAGGTAAACTTTGATAGAAGCAAGAGTTGGGGCGCCGGTATGAAATCTTGAAACACAGGGTTGCGTTTGTTCAGTTCAGAGCAAAAACAGATACTGAATGAATACTGTTCTCTTTCAAGCAACAATAATTTCCCAGTTTCTCGCACACGCAAGCGTAAATTACATGCACGAGGATAACTGCTGTACTATACTTAGTACACACTCACACTATTACCAAACAGCCGTTTTTACATACAGATAATTAAAAGATGTCGTTACACACGACACACACATCACAGCCCAGTCGTACACACTCATACCTTCAGCTACAACGGAACGGATCAGTCGTAGCCATACTGCTCGCTAGCACTAGCAGCCAACTTATTACACGTAGCTTTGGACATGGACAACGACCCAGTCCTGCGTTTTAGATAACCACACGGACCAGCAAACAAGGCCGGACAGGGACCGGCCAGCGCACCACCACAACACCCTTCGCGACCCATCTCCTGATCCGTCGATCGGGCCGGCTGCTCCCCGATCTAGCGGTGGATGCTCCTGGTCTTGTCGCTGTACAGCCTGCTCGAGATAACACGCAAATAATTATTTTTTTAGTCATGATAATGATCCAAGTTCTTCAAGAGTGATTGACTCACTGACTTGACCCCAAAATAATTAAGGAAATTGTATTTGCAGGTTTGGAAAGAAGCCTGATCTTCCCAGATCCAACCAAAGAGATTCATCTCAACCACAACGGAACAGTGATTAACATGACCCGGTGGAGTAGTAAAACCGATCGTCGAACGTGATTGAAACCAAGCAGCGGGGACACGTACCAGTCGTAGACGGTGGGGGAGTTGGGCTGCTGCGGGCTGTCGTAGATGCTGGCGCCCAGTCCCTTGGTCGCCAGGTTGCTCCCGGGGTTGAACACGCTGCGCCACACGTTGTTGTTGCCGCCGCGCGGCGTGGTCGACGGCGGCGTCACCGGCGTCGTCGGGGTCGTCGGCATCGACTGCGCCCGCTTGTAGCTGCTCCCGGCAGCTGCCCCGCCGTCCGCATCTTCATTTGATCGAAATCACACACGCACAGAGGCACGTTAGTTACCAGTAAACTGTGAATCTTAATTGTTTTGGTTGTAGTTCGTCTGGTCTTAAATCTGTTTACGTTGTTAATTCCTTAATTATTATATTGGCCGGGCTTAACTTATAGTCGCTACTCGTGAGATTTTCTTTTGAACTAGGAAGTACTTGTGAGTTGTTGGGGCACGGCAAGGATTTTCGATGTTCAGTTCATCGAGATACTGAAACCCACCTTTCTCGATGACGAGCGGGCGGGAGGCGGTGGCCTTGCGGAGCTTCTCGAGCCCGGTCTCCGGGCGCGGCCCCGCGACCACGTCGTCCCACAGCTTCTCCAACATCTTCTTCAACCTCTCTCCTTCCTTTCTACAAGCACAAGCTAGCTCAAGATCTCCTTGCGAAAACAGTGGCAGCAGCAGCAGCAGCAGCAGGTGGAGTGTGTCCGGCGCCGGTGCAAGGAAACGGAGACGAGTGGCCGCTCTTAAATCGTCCCCATCAAGAGGATCGGAGCACCGTCGCGGTCACGTACCCCCCTCGAAACTTCCGGTTTCGTGCAATCGTCGGCGTCCAGGCGGCGGCTTTGTTTGGCGACGTGGTGAGCCTACCGAGTGACAGACACGGCGCGCGATGGGAACGGTGGGATTACGGGGTTGGTTGACACGCCAAAGGTGGCAAAGCGGATAAGGATGATGCAGCGGACTGCCGGCGGGGCCCGCGTCTCGAAAGCGTGCCTGGAGCCAGAAAATATCCTATCCTCTCCTCATCCTCTGATGGACACGTCAGGCGTGGGTGGCGCAGGTCTAAGATTTCGTGGTAAAACCGGTCAGATCGGGTTAACAAAACCGTGAAAATAAAATAAAATCGGTTAAAAATCGTTTTAAATCAAAAAGTTAAAATTTAAACAAATTACTACAGTAAATTGGTTGTTTTTTTTACGGTTTCAGATTTTAAAATTTGAAACTCATCGGTTTTACCGGTTAACCGATCAGTTTTATCGGTTTTCGGTATTTTAAATTTTTTTAAATTTTAAAAAATTTTAAAATTTTTTAAAAATTTCGATAAAACTGAACGAACCGATTTCAACGATGTGGGCACGTGATGTGGGCACGTGCTGGCGGACTGGCGCCTCCGCTCGCTCGCTGGCCGCCACGGTTCCTGTGTGCACGTGCGCCCGAGGCGACCGGCGATTCCTCTGATTTTTTTTTTAAACAGGACGATTCCTCTGTCTTCGAGAAGAAAAGATCACGACCAACAGCGGTGAAGCTTAGAGCGGAGAAAACACTGATGCATACCTTCATATTTATATGGTTTTTAAACAATTTTAATTTTTTTAAACACTGTTAACTAAAAAAATCACTTTACACCCTGGTACATGTGCTGTGCACCAGGGAGTTTGTATCTGGCTTCGCCAGTGACAACCAACCGTAGCCGTAGGTTTGATCAGCATGAACGCTTCTTTGGTTCCCCAGTTACAGTATGACAAATTTTCTTTCCCGCTGTCATACTCCAGTGATTTAAAATATATAGTACGAAAAATATTTTCCAACGAAGAATTCGAGCTACTCAAGTGGGATATAAAAATTGTTATAATCGATGACTCAACCTTACTGTAATTTTTATGAGCAAACAAACCCAACATATTCAGTGACTAGGCAGTGACCACTGCCGCCGAATTGAGATCTTGCACAGCGTAGCTCCGTGGTGTTGGGCCGGTGGATTGATCTGGTCCTCGTACGTGGCTGAAGGCCGTTTGGCCCAGGCACAGCAAGCCATTATGGGCCGTGTCCGCCCGGAAACGAAATACAACGGACCGTGCTAAGAAATTTATGTTCGAGCCGGACCATATAACACGACCCATTCGGCCATCTACAGCAGCGCCGAGTGAAAAAGTGGGCTGGTCAGTGTGGAACTATTCCGGATGGGCTCGAGCCCATCCTTTCACGGGACGTAGCGCATTCAAAACATTGGCAAGCAACCAAAAAAAATGGCGACCCGACAGTGCGGGTGCGGCGGCGGGACCTGGCACGGTGGCCATGGACTACACCCTCGCGGCGCTGAAGGTGTTCGGCTCCCAGCTCGCGGGCTCCACCGAGGCGCCGTCCTCCGAGGGCTCCTCCGCTGCGCAGATGCTCTTCGGCGTGCGCTACCAGCGCGTCTGGATCCAGGTCCGGAAGCCCCTCCCTCCTTCCCTCCTTGTTCCCCGCATTTTTTTTCCTGGTCGCTGCACTGACGACTTGCTGCGGCAGGCAGGGCGTGATCCTGTCCGCGGACTACAAAGAAGGCGGCGACGGGCGGCTGGTGCTGGATGACGGGTCATGTGTCGCTGATCTCTTCATCTTGCCCAGAGAAGCGGAGGGTCGGTTGTGGAGGGCAGGTTTGCCGGTTCTTTTATCTCTTTGTTGTTCTACTTGTGCTTGCGTTATCTGTTTTGTGGGTTTTTATCTCATTTATGGATAAATTTTCTCCAATGAGACTATCAATTTCATGGGTTGCTAGTTATCAGTAGATTATTCGTTGGAATATGGCACGACTTATTATCAGTGTGCTGGTGGTTCGGAATTAGCGTACTGTGACTTATCAGCAGTGTTCTGGTAGGCTATTATTAGCTTGCCATGACATTATCAGAGATATGTCATGTTCAGCTGCACATCTTCAACTCCAATGCCACCACACAACTGAGATACACATTCAACAGCTTCCAATGACAATTTTAACCATATTAATATATTATGCCAAATAACATTTGTGAGAACTGTCATTGCCATATACAGATTCCCCTTATCCAGGGATTGTCCAGATCTGTGAATCAAACATTTTGTAGCAACTGTAGGAAACCTGAGAACATAGGATTTGTGCAATGTAACAGAGCCTACCATTTAGTTTATCGTTACTTGTTTGTTATAGGTTGCATGCCTCAAACATAACATTCTATCATGTTTGGCTGTATATCTGTGACAACAATGCCACTGTGTAACAGACATGCACCCATCAATTACTTCAAGCACCATATTAGAATGGCAGCAACTTTATGTGCTCATTTCTTAATTATCATGAAGAATGACCATTTATGTAGATTTTATTTATATGTTAGCCTTAATTCCGAGTTAGTTGTTCTATTCATACTAGTTGATGACTTATCTTGATCTCTAGGAATGTATGTCATGGTTGTTGGGGCATATGTTGCAGCAGAGTCCAAAAGCAGTTATCCAGCAATCAAGGTGCCATCTCGCCCCCTCACTTTTTTCCCCTGCATCTTGTGTATGTGTCTGTCTTCTTGCATACTGGAAGTTCTCTATTTGTGACCTCATTATCGTTTAACAAGGACGCATATTTTATTTTGAATGATTCAAATAATTTAATTGAGCGAACATCCACAATATCAAGCCTATCTGATACTTCTTTGAATTAAGATGAAACAGAAAAGAAAAGCATATGTATGTGTGCCTATTAATTGGAGCTTAGTGCCTATTAGTTGGAGCTTACTTAGTGCAAAGGATACTTATGTGCTTCCTTCAGGGAATCTGCTTAACATCTTACTCCACAACAACTCATAATCTTTTACTTGTTGAGGGTGCCACCTGTTTTCTTTTCATAACTCTGAGATGTCACTTCTAGATTTGTTAAGATATTTGGTTCTCAAAATCTTCAATAATCTTTTCAGGGGACAAAACTTACTTATATTATCTTCAATATCTTATCTCATGAACTGTATACACTAGAGTCGCTATTTTGACATATGGCTTTGAATCCATTGATCCAATGTTCTCCAGATCTATTGGTAAGAAAGGGTAGCCAGTTTGATTTGCTTAGTCATTTTTTGTGTGTGGTGGCATATCAAATATTTAAATGTATACTAGTAGCTCCATTTTAACATGACAGAAAAAACATTCCGTGGCCAGAAATTGATATACTCGAGATATTGGCTTTACTTAGTGCCTTTTTGGTACTTCCTCCGTCCCAAAATAAGTGTTGTTCTTTTACTTTTAGAAATCAACGTTTGACCATCATCTTATTCAAAAATTTTGTAGCCAAATGTTCATGTTTAAAAATCTAGAATGACACTTATTTTAAGACGGAGGGAGTAATAACCTATCAGCATGGTTGGCAGCAGCGACAGACACTGTATCATGAATTGCTTGTGGTTTCATCATGGAACTAAATATTTGTCTCTGAGTGACAGAGGCTTTGAATAGCTAGCTGCTCAACATGTCATGCGGAATTTGGTGGCTGTACACTAGTGATGTTCATAGTCTTTTACTATTCTCTTTCATTTGCTTTAGCCAGTGCAGCCTTGCTGCATTAGTTTTGTCATTTTGCAGCATCACATTACTGTTAATTATTTTTTTGCATGATTCTTCTTTCTGTTAAAGCTTAAGGGCCACACCCTAGTCTCACTTCACTACTAAGTCAAAACAAGCATTTTGAACACCATTGCAGCTGGGCCTTACAAATTGAGAGCCAACAGTTTGTTCTGAAACAACCACCCTCACGCGCTCATACAAATCTTGTAGTATTCAAATTTCTTTCACCTCTAATCTTTATAGGGTTTAAGTACATAATCCATGTTCTTGGATCTATTTGCAGTCTTCTAGGTCTAGTAGGATCTCTGCAGTTGGTCTTCAGATTTGAGACCTGCAAGGAGATGATATTTGACGCTGATCTGTAGGTGTACTTCTATGAACTTGTGATCCTTAGTTGGCCAAACTTTACATGGGGTCTTTGATTTTGCAGGTGCACAAGATAGTCCATCTGTCTTCACAGCCAGACCGCGAAGCAATGTGGTACATGGAAGTAGCCGAGGCGTACAAGATGTTTTACTTGCCATCCTTGTTGGCAGCTAGCTCCTCGTCATGACTCATGAGCACTGGACCTTGTTCGCTCCAGTTGCTTCGTTTCGGCATTACCACTTTGTTAGTAGGTTAGCTAAATGCCTTCGCCTCCACTAAAATGATCCTGACATGTACTCACCAGCACATTATGTTTAGGTTGCACGACGGAGCATCTCTAGTAAACATTTTGTTTTGATAAATGCTCTATCATCCCTAACACTAAAAAAGTTGGTTACAGTATTATGGTTTATGACCAATAGAAAGCATAGACTTAGTTATAGCTCAGCCACCACAAGGTCCGGCCCTTAGGGTACGTTTGGTTCCTCGCTATGGAGGTGTTTGAAGGGATTTTAACTATTTACCGTCCAATTGGATGACCTTTCAGTTTTTACCATTATTTTCGATGGCATCTAATAATTTAACACCGAAGCAACGAATTGCTCTAAATTCTACCACTCAGGCATCTAAATACCCTTTATGATTGTTTTTTCCTCCATTTGACATTTTTGGACGAAACTGCCCTTGGACTTCATCAAATTAGGTGTTAAATAATTAAGAATCCTAATAGAAACTGCAGGACGCTTACCTCTCCGAGTCTGGAAATTTTTTTTGGATAAAGCTCGAACGGGAATGGCAAGGCTTGGGCATAGAAGCATCATGTTATTCAAAAGCAAACCAACAGGTTCCAATCCAGCAACAGAATCAGATCGACGCTGATAACATATCAATACGTTCACAAAGCAGTGGAATGAAACAAATCAAGAGAAAGAAGCATGTGTTCATGCGAGAAGCTTTTTGATTTGAAAAGGATAAGCGGAAGAGGAATGGGATGAAGAACGAACATGCCGGTCCAGTTGGAATCCAGGGTCCATCTCGTCACGCTGGCGAGAACCGTAGCCTCGTTGGTCGCATCAATTTAGCATTCATTGAGAGTTCAACTGTGCTTCGGCGAGCGAGGGAGAGTGCGCCATGCCTGGGGACATGTACCTTGATCACCATCCAAAACTCCACCGCTCAAACCGCAGCGAGGCGCCAAGCCGACGAGGTGATGAGCGCCGCGTGTGCCACCCCAAGGTGAGGCAACCGTCCTCCTCCACCCTGTACTCACCGCCGAGGCACGGCTGTAGGAACGAAGGAAGAAGGGGAGATGAGGAACGAAGAACAGGGCGAGAAAATCAGACTGGACTGATTTATTCGACCTGAACTAGCAAGAAGAAGCAATGTCCAAGGGCACCTACGTCTGAAAATGTCAAGGGGAGAAAAAACGATTGAAAAGTATACTTAGGTGCTTGAGTGGCATGATTTAGAACAATTCGAAGACTTAGTGTTAAATTATTAAAGGCCATCAAAAATAATAGTAAAAACTGAAATGTCATCGAATTAGATGGTAAATAATTAAAAATGACTAAAACTTGCCGCACCAAAGTTTTGGCACGCCATACTATTTTTGGTCAATGTTTGGTTCAACGCCGAGTGCCAAACAAAAAAAATGTTTTCGCTAGAGATTTTTACCAAAGTTGTGGCTAGCAAAATGTTCGCCAAACATTTGACCAAATGGATCCTATATCTGCTACCTCAATTGTTGGCTGGCCAATGTGTTGGTGAAGGATTTCGCCGTCAGTGTTTTGAAGAAATGAACTACAAGTGCAAACACAAGCAGATTTTTTCAGACTACAGAGGAGCGTCCTCTGTAGTCAGTTGGCATATGATAACTGTTAAATTTAACAAATCAACGGTTCAAACTTATTCCGATTCGAATCCACAGTTTTTTTTCCAAAAGAGCAAAGGCCGAATCCACAATTTTTTTTCAAAAACAGCACCACCTGACTGCTGATAACATTTTCTTTGCTGGCACATACAGCAAGCTTTGCCGTACGTGTTCCGAACTCATCGTTGCCACCCACTTGTCTCTCCTGTCCTGACGTCCAAATCAGCTCACGTGAGCGATCCATCACCAGCCGTCGGGTTGACAACCGGACGGTCCAGATTGCCCCAGGTAGGAGCCTTCCCAGCCACGAGCCCAACCGCTTCCGTTCGGATAGCGTCCTCCCGCTTCGCTCCGCTCCGGACGCTCCTCCAAAAAGAGTCATTTCCAAAGCCCGTAAGCCGGCGGAGCTTTGTAACCGCGCGCGACCCGCGCTTGATGCCCCCGCCATGGCGTCCGTGCCTCTATCAACGTCGTCGTCGCCCGCCGGCGTGCTCCCTCTCCCTCCGCCGCCGCTCCTCCAGGCCGCCGCGGCCGGGGCTTGTCTCCGGTACCGTTTGCCGAGGCTGTCGTGCGTGAGGAAGGGAGAGCTCCTGCCGCTGCCGGCGCTGTCGAGGGCCGCGGAAGGGAAGGATGGGTGGGCCGCGACCAAGGAGGAGGAGGTGGTGGAGGAGCAGGAGCAGGAGGTGAGGAAGGAGGGCGACAGCGGGGAGAGTGGAGGCGGTAACGGGGACTCGCAGGTGTCGGGCCGATTCTCCGCGGACTACGTCTCGCTCGGCATCAGGGAGCCTGAGTACGAGGTATGAGACGAATAAGCTAAGCTTAACACCTACTGAACTCGCAATGCTCTGTTTCGATCTGTATTAGCTTTATCCACTTAACACACCTAATCATTAACCTTCACTCCGAAATTTGAACTTGCCCAGGTGATAGAGGTGAGGTCTAATGGGAGGATGTCCACCAAGAAAATTAGCCGGCGACAGCTACTGAAATCGAGTGGTATGTATGTGTTTTTTTTTCTCAATCACAGTGCATAATGCAACATCTTCAGTCTGTAATACTGGTGCCTAGTAGTAATACTAGAGGAGCTCTCTGCCTTACTACTTGTGATTTCCGATCTTTGTTATGCCAGGTCTCCGCCTACGAGATACAAGAAGTGTTGACCCATCGCTATGGTTAATGAATTCAATGCCTTCAATGCTGGTAATAGCACACTTGTAGTACTTGATTATGTGCAATTCACTTTGTTTTTATATCCATTTCCTCTGCATTTTCTTGCTTTACATCTGACACTAACATGTTGTACATGCAAAAGTCATAACCTTACAGATTTTTTTTTTGTTTTTTCACTGGTCATTTGTCAGAGATGCTCAATATTCACCTTTTGTAGCGAGTACATAAATATTTTCATTATGAGAGAAGTTTTTAAAAATTATTCTGGTCATACTATTCAATCTGTTTTGTGTTAGCTATCTGATTTCAGTAACTTCAGTGTATATTGAGTTAAATATTAACTTTAAACATCTTTCTCTCTTTATCATGTAGAATTTCATATTCTTTCACTTATTGTAGGTACGTGAACAAGCTATATTGGTTAATCTTGGTTCATTGCGAGCAATTGCCACGCATGAGCATGTTCTTATATTCAATTATAACAGGTCAGTTTGAATGCTTAGCAAAAAATGTCTTTCGTGAACTTCCATCAGTTATGTTACCAACTTATCTCTTATTTTCTCTAACTCGAGTAGCCCAGGAGGAAAGGCATTTTTAGAATCATTACTACCTAGGTTAAACCCAAGAAACATCAATGGTGGGCCTGCAATGCCTTTTCAACTTGAGGTAAAGATATGCGCATATCATTGTACTACTCCATATTTGCAGTCCAGAACAGTTACACTATGACGATATATTGCATTGGCACAATTCCATCTGATTTCGACTTTCTAGTTAGATAGTTTGAGCCTCATGGTTTGTAAATATCTAGGCATCACCATTCATATGCTTACATTCCTTTTTTGGAAGAACCACTCAAGTTGATTATTTTTTCATGAATTTTCTCTGTTCTTTAGTCTGATTTGTGGAACATTACACAACAAATATTATACTTGGTTCACTAATCCAGCAGCTCAATATTTTGGTTGGTCGCATTGAATTTTGTGCAGTATTGATGGCCAAATATAATGTTTTATTGTCTCTACACTTTCATCTGCATTTGAAAGAAATGATAGTATTGCTTGCAAACACATATCGGAAGTACCACTGTCAACTGTTTTGAAATATGGTCGGATTTTTCATCGCGATTTCTTTATGTTCAGGTTGTCGAAGCTGCACTTCTTTCTAGAATACAAAGATTGGAACAAAGATTAATGAATATTGAGCCTCGTGTCAGTACCTTGGAAGTCTCTGTCTCCTTAAGATGTTTCCATTTCATACAATGCTTGTATTTCTTCTTTTAAAAAAATTGTATACAGATTAATATAAGGATCATGACAACTTAAGATATATGAGATCAGGCATGTCTACTATTATTCTCATCCCCTTTTTCCTTGAATATTCACTTTAGACAATCATCACAAGAAGTATATGGTCATTTTTAACAATGTACTAGTTGTTTCCATCTCTTAATCCTAAGACTTAGAGAAGTCTCCGACTGAGATTTGCAAAACCTCCTCCCTTTTTTATAAAAAATAGAAATTGCATTTGAAGTTCTAAACTAATCAGAGCTTCTAAGTTTTTCTGTTAAATCATCTGGCGCAAAACACAAGAGACTGTTTACTCCTTGTTGCCAGTGGCGGAGCCAAGATTACTTTAGGCCTGGTGATAAATACTTGGACAGGTGCTAAAATAAGTAAAATTAGATAAAATATTAGTATTTTTTTTTCGTTAACACAAGATGATTTTTAATAGGCAAAATGACACATAGGACCGGTGCTGCAGCACCGGACCGGTCCTGAATCCGCCACTGCTTGTTGCACCTGACTAAATGACTAGTTCCAGCTCTAGGAACCTTTGCTAAGATCCCACCAAACTGAATGGCAAATGCTTATTGCAGCATTTTTGAAAACTTAATGCATTGATGTGGTCAATTTTTACCATGATTTCCATTCCATCTCATACTAAAATGAAATATGTGAGTTGCCTTGAGATTTTAGTTATTTAATATGTCACCTATATTTGTATGTCGATCTTCAATTAATGTTTCGGTTATCTTGGCTTGCATCTCAGGTGACTGCATTACTTGAAGTTCTACCAAATCGCTTGACAGCAGATGTATTGGAGCAGCTTCGTCTAAGCAAACAAGCATTGGTATTAAAGTTGCACTTCCATATTATTTTCTCATCTCACAAGCATGATTCTAATTATCTCTGTATTTATGTCTCAAGGTTGAGCTGGGTTCACGAGCAGGTGATCTCAAACAAATGCTCATTGAATTACTAGATGATCCTCATGAAATCCGTCGAATATGCATAATGGGGAGAAACTGTACACTTCATAGATTGAGTGATGACATGGAGTGCTCTGTTCCATTAGAGAAGCAGATTGCTGAAGGTACAGTTGCAATTTCTTTTCCTTGTTGGAGCTTGCATCTTTAGCTGAATAGTTAAATCATTCAGCCGATGAGACATGTACAAACAATTGAAGAAATATGGCAAATATCAGCAAATACTTGTTCAATGCTTAACTGCTATCACACATAATGAAAGTTGGTATTTACGAAGAATATTTACGTTTTGAATTACTAGTACCATGTGATAGTTTATAAAAATATTACAATAAATTGGAAAATGCAAGTCATAAATAATGCAGGTGAAGTACCTAACCTAATTCAAATAGTTATTTATATTTTACTGGGTAGCATTTCTATCCATAGCAGTAATCTCCTTAGATGAATGGTGATGTATTATTTGGCAGCAGCAAATTGGTTGATGGTTTCACGTGTTTTTTTTTTAACAGAAGAAGAGGAAGAGATTGAAATGCTATTGGAAAATTACCTTCAAAGGTATTCCTTACATTCACTGCTATACACAATTTGGTTTCTTGTTTTGTTCTGCTTAGCTGGATCGCAGTGTCCACATTGTACATTCTCTATCAGATGTGAATCATGTCATGGTCAAGCAGAGAGACTTCTCGATTCTGCAAGAGAAATGGAAGATTCGATTGCAGTGAACTTAAGGTATGTCCATTCTCGCCACCCAAGCTCTAAAAATGCTGTATGTCTCTGCCTTATGTATGTCTCTTACCATGATGTCATTGATACTATTTACACTTTTTTGAACTTTTTGACTCCAAAAAAAATC
The DNA here is from genome assembly GCA_001602295.1 of Zoysia matrella. Classification (NCBI taxonomy): domain Eukaryota; kingdom Viridiplantae; phylum Streptophyta; class Magnoliopsida; order Poales; family Poaceae; genus Zoysia; species Zoysia matrella. Next base: position 53,397 of record BCLG01001835.1, read on the forward strand.
GCGTTAAAATAAATCCAGTCATCATATGTACTTGCTGGATTGCTATTCCCCAACTGTTTTTGACGATTCGTAACTTATCTTTTACTACTATCCAAGAACCGAGGAATATGAAGCTTAGTTATTTTTGTAGTAGATGTTAATTCCGTGAATGTTATTTTTGTGATCAAAATGTGTACATAAATAGGTACCTGTAAGTTTTGATATCATATATGATTTTTTTGCGACATTTACTTTGGACATCCTGCAGCTCCCGACGACTAGAGGTGAGTAGAGTCGAGTTGCTTCTCCAAGTTGGAACTTTTTGTGTTGCCGTAGGTGCATTAATTGCAGGTATGAAAGTTTCAATTTTGTTCTTGTATAACTTCTATTTGATCTCTTAAGCTTATTAATTTTCATATTCTTGTTGCCATGCACTTTTTATTATTATTATTTTTTTGCTTTCTGTAGGAATATTTGGCATGAATCTTAAATCATACCTTGAGGCTAATGCGGTATAGAACTGTACTCTTAATCTTTATTCTGCTTATGTGCCATGTATCGATACTAGCTGTAGTGGAATTGCATGTCTACAGTCGTTGATGATAACTTTGTTTTGGAGCAGTGGGCATTTTGGGCGACGACTGGTGGAATTGTAGTTGGAGCCGTAGCTGGATTTTTCATCATGTACTCGTACCTAAAGGCTAGGAAGATATTGTGAACTGCTACTAGGTTATTGTTAGCGTTGTAAATAAACAGTTTTGATTCCATTTATAAGATATTAGAATGATGATGCATGTGGATTGTCGAGATGTTTACTGATGCATTAACTCCACTATGATTCGTTGATGCTGATTTTGAAGGATAGACCAACTATATTCTTAAATGCACAAGAACGTACAAACAAGATTATTCAAAGGGTAAGTGACTTTGTGGTACCATCTTTGGTTCACGTTTACTTTAATTTAACCATTTTAATATGCTTGTTACTATTACCTGTGTCAAAATGTACTCCCTCCCGTTTTAAATTATTGACGTCATTGATTTTTAACATTAACTTTGACTTATTTTATTCAAAAAAAATTGTTTCAATGTGTAAAATTATTAGTTGTGATTTAAATTCTATTAATGATAAATCAAATAATAACAACATTTTATAGATTTGAACAAATTTTTTGAATAAGACGAATCAAAGTTGATGTTAGAAATCGATAATGTCAATAATTTAAAACCGAAGAGAGGGATCATTTTTTTAACTTTGATTAATAATATCATTAGAAATAAACTATTTCTAATATAAGTTGTATATTATGGCAACAATCATGATTAATATAATACTCCATCTGTCTCAAAATAAAAATAAATATCTTTTTAGATTTTCAAATATCTCTATTTGACTATTCATTTTATTCAAAAAATTGCGAAAAATTAATTATTTTACTGTGAAATCGTTCATTATTAAAAGTACTTTAAACTTGACTTATTTAATTTTGTATTTTTATAATTTTTTTAAATAAGACAAATGATCAAACATCGAGAGTAAAAAACGTTATTTTCTTATGGAGGGAGTGTCATATTATGACAATATATCTCACTATTAATATAATACTGTATCATTTACTGGCTTAAAGTCACGAGTAGTTTGACATTAACACAAACCCAAGAGAACTTACGTAAGACTATGTACGGAGTACTACAGTGTTGTCCGCAGCAGCTTCTTACAGCACGGGCCCATGTCGATGAGAGAAAATGCAGCGTGTGGACCCAGCCGGCCCCACAGCCTCTACTCTCCAGTGACACGTAGCAACGCCTCAAATGATCGAAGCTGAGAGAGCGGCAGCACATGGGAGACTGGCGTGTTCCGTCTGAACCGCTGCCGATGCCATCGCCGCCCCTGCGCCCGGCGATGGCGGCGCATCACCACCGTTCCCATCCGGCGCCTTGCCCGACCATCTATCTCATCGTGACTCTAGGGATCCTCGCCCTCACCGCGCTCACCTTCTCCCGCGTCGCCTTCCCCCGCTTCCCCCACCCGCCCGCCACCCACCGCTGCCGCCCAGACGCCGAGGGATCATGGTCCGCAGGCGTCTTCCTTGGAGACTCCCCCTTCTCCCTGAAGCCTATAGAAGACGTAACAAATATATCTTATTAATCTCCAATCTCCCTTTATGTCTTCTCTGCTTATGAATGGAACCTTCTTAACTCCATTAACTTGGTTTGTGTGGTCACAGTGGGGTATCTCGAGCGATGAGGGAGCGGCGTGGCCAGTGGCGAACCCGGCGGTGACCTGTGCGGCTGTTTCTGAGGCCGGATTCGACAGTAGCTTCGTCGCCAACCCCTTCCTGTTCATTCAGGTTCGAAGCTTGTCTGTTTGCTCGTATTAGCATTTTTTCAGGGGAAGAGGTTAACAGTGCTGATTGTGGAACAAAGTGAGAAAATTAATTATGACATTTTCTAGTATGGAATATTCATAAGTGTAGAGTTAACTGTCTAATCATCGGCTCCAAAAAAAATGATCATGATGATTTCACTGACGGTGGCATGATTTTGGATCTGCAGTTCTAGTTTCAGAAATAACTGTTTCCTATTTCGTGAGTCCTGATAAATGTGATCTGCAATGTATTTAGGGGGATGACATCTATATGTTCTTCGAGACCAAGAATCCCACTACATCGCAAGGTGACATTGCTGCTGCTGTGAGCAAGGACTCCGGCGCGTCATGGCAGCAGTTGGGCGTAGTCTTAGACGAGGAGTGGCATCTTTCGTATCCATATGTATTTAGCTACAACAACGAGGTGAATATTTTATTTGGCTCTTTAAGAAATTCTTTTTTATCTTGGGCAAAAAGGTTCCAATTCTAATGCTTATAACATCTATATGTTTTGTCCCTTGCCTTACTTTTCAGACATACTTGATGCCTGAAAGCAGCAAGAATGGAAACCTTCTGTTATATCATGCCACAGATTTTCCTTATAAGTGGAAAATAGAGAAAGTTCTTTTAGAGAAGCCACTTGTAGACTCTATCATCATAAATTTTCAGGATTCCTATTGGCTACTTGGATCAGATTTAAGCTCATATGGTGTAAAACGAAGAGATCTCTGTATCTGGCACAGCAGCTCACCTCTTGGCCCTTGGATTCCACACAAGAAGAATCCAATTCGTAGCACGGATAATATGTCAAGTGCCAGAAATGGAGGCAGACCATTCATTTACAAAGGTAATCTTTATCGCATAGGCAAAGAAAATGGTGGCGGATATGGCCATGGCGTCAAAATATTCAAAGTTGAGGTTCTAACAACAACAGAATACATGGAAGTTGAGGTCCCATTTGTCCTTGACAAGCCCCTCAAGGGACGAAATTCATGGAATGGTGCAAGGTCACATCACCTTGATGTCCAGCAGCTTCCATCAGGTCAAATTTGGATTGGGGTAATGGATGGTGACAGAGTGCTCTCAGGTGACTCAGTATATTATCTGACCGTAGGTTACATGCTCTGTGGCGTAACTTGCATTTTAGTTCTTCTGCTTGGTGGTCTTATTGGTGCAATAAAATGCACCTTACCACTCAGATGGTATCTACCACATACTGAGAAACGGAGTGACTCTTTTCGTATACAGAAGCAATTCCTTCTATACCATTGTTTTAGTTTGCTGATCTGTAATGCTAACAAACTGGGATATCTTATTGGGGGAAGAATTAATTACAGAACTTGGAAAGGACGGATTTTCACATCTGGGTTATTGTTAATTTTAGTAGTCCTAACCTGTTTGGGGACTTACTACATCTATGCCGGCAGTGGTGTAGAAGAGCCATATCCGATTAAGGGCAGGTACTCACAGTTCACATTGTTGACCATGACCTATGATGCCCGACTTTGGAATCTAAAGATGTTTGTAGAGCATTACTCCAAATGCGCATCAGTGAGGGAGATCGTAGTGGTGTGGAACAAAGGTCGACCTCCATTGCAAGGTGAATTGAAGTCAATGGTGCCTGTTAGAGTCAGAGTTGAAAATAAGAACACACTGAACAGCAGATTCAACATAGATAGAGAAATTAAGACAAGAGCTGTTATGGAGCTTGATGATGATATCATGATGACTTGTGATGACCTAGAGCGTGGATTCAAGGTATGGAGGGAGCACCCTGATAGGATTGTTGGGTACTATCCACGCCTTGCTGAAGGCAGCCCGTTAGAATACCGCAATGAAAAATATGCTCGGCAACAGGCAGGTTATAACATGATACTAACCGGAGCAGCATTTATGGATCATGAGCTGGCCTTTAAGAGGTATTGGAGCAAAGAGGTTGAGATCGGAAGGCAGATTGTCGATAATTTTTTCAATTGTGAAGATGTTCTCTTAAATTTCTTATTTGCAAATGCAAGCTCCACAAGCACGGTGGATTATGTAAAGCCTGCTTGGGCAATTGATATGTCTAAGTTCTCAGGAGTAGCCATCAGTGGAAATACACAAGCACATTATCATGTTAGGAGCACATGCCTTGCTAAATTTTCAGCAATCTATGGGAACTTAACTGCCAAGAGATTCTTTAACAGCCGAGGCGATGGTTGGGATATATAGTGATACAAATGACCGGGTAGCCTTTTCTTCAGACTTGAAAAGCCTGCTTAGCGAAGTTTATTAGGTTTTCTGAGCAGGAGATGCAGGATGATTTATGTAAATGTTGACTGTTGTAAATTTTTGTAATTTTGACATTTCCCTTTTCTGTTACTCTCCATATATATAGATACTTTCTTTTTGTTTTGTCATAGCGTATATTCCTAACCTTACATTTACTTTAACCTTCTAACCGTCAATCATAGTTATACTCAGTCTGCAAGCTTCAGTTAATGCCAATGTGCATGAAATTGCACCCTTTTTATGCGATGGAGAAATTGCACCTTATTTGATCTCTCTTCGGATCATCTGAGGTTATCACGAAATAATCCTTACTTTTTATAATGCACAACTATATCACATATACAATGATTTCGGAAAAACATTTTATTGTACAAGAGTTTGACTTCATTCAATAGAGTTTGGTATGTGCACCACATCTGTATCCTCTGCACTATGATCTTTATGAAGAATCAATCAAAGTCCTCTCTCTTTTCCTTTAGGAAAAATGCACCAAGGGACGCTACATCTAACCCCTTCAGATTTAAACTGTTGGCGTTGGTTCGTATAATTTTGCACTAACCATCGTCAACAGTAAAAATCTGGAGGGAGCACATTTTCGCAGCTTCTTGTGAATACAGCAATTTATGGTACAAGATTGAATAGTTAAATGTTGCTTCAAGAAGTCAGAATTCACACTGCTCAAGTCAAAACTTGAAGTTCTTCTTTAGGTAAACCACCACCTCTTGCTGCAAAAAAACGCAGTGAAGGTTTAAGTTTTCTATTTTACATGAACTAACCCTTTCAGGAAATAATGATATCACAATTGCTTATACTTACAATTAAGCAAAGAATGGCACAACCGACCGCGCCAGGGAAAAGCGCGTACCAAAATTGCAAATTGTGAAACTTGGGGCCATCAATAAACAGAAGTGGCAAGCTTGCAGCTGTGAGAATCCAGAAATAATAGCATTAAATAAAACAAGAATCTAGTAAGGCATACTTCCTCCGTTTTTAAATTGATGTCGCCGTTGATTTTTAATCTCAATTTTGACCTTTCATCTTATTCAAAAAATTAGTTCAAATATGTAAAATTTTAAGTTGTGATTCAAATAACTCTAATGATTAATCAAATTATAACAAAATATATAATTTTTATCAATTTTTTTTGAACAAGACGAATGGTAAAAGTTAAAATTAAAAATCAACGACGACAACAATATAAGAACGGAGGTAGTATACTGTAAGAAATATCTGCAGTTTCGCATAATTTCTCTTAATTGGGAGTTTTACCTGGAGGGTGCGTGGAGCCTGTGATCGTCATGAAGGCTATGCATGCGGCAAGAGCTGCACCTCGTGCCAACCATCCAGGTCCAAACAAAGACAGGGCTATCACTCCACATGCTGCACAACCAATCTGAGCGACAAACATGTTGTATTTCTGCAAGTTTTTCATCGTTCGTTAGTATTAATTATCATTGACAAAGCTCATGAGCCATTGAAATTCTCATCTACGAAAGAGATGCTATAAGTTCCGTTTCAAATCAACCCTAAGACCCTCTCAGTAATCACACAAAAATTTTACAGGAAAATTGTAGGAAACGGGATGTGTACCAAAGGGGTTAAAGGATTACATATAGATTACAATATGTGAAGTTCAAGAGATTTTGTACCTTTGCTGCAGGTGAACCTGGAGCGCAGAAAAGCACGCAGCAGACAGCTCCAAGGGGAGCTATGGTCAAAGTTACTCCCTTGAACGCCAGCATCTGATCAAGTTTTCCCAGTATTGCCATTGCTAGGAATGCACCTGCATGGCATCAATATTGCAGAACAAAATTATCAAGGGAGGCCTTTTTTTTTCAGAAACTGAGTTAAACCTCCTCTCTCTCTCTCTCTCTCTCTCTCTCTCTCTCTGAAGATATCTCAAACCTCTCTTTTTATGAATAATTTAAAACCAAGATACTTTGAGCGAATTTATTAATATAGACATTAGCAAATCGATAAAAATAGATAAACTGCTACAGCTTGGCATCATGTGGCAGATAGTACAAGACAAAGGGGGTGAAACCGAAAAGCTAGGACCCTCCATAACCACCAAACAGAATTGCAGACCATATTACTAGGAGAAAATCCATAGAACATCTCCGAATAACCAAGACACGCGAAAAGGAATCGCAGACACCAGATATAAGTAGCCAAAACAGGGGAAAAACGCCATAGTTTGGGAACTTACCAGCAGAAGGCCAGACCACATCGCTGACGCCGACGTCGACGCCGCTAGGATTCGCCTGTTTGACACTGGCGGCGGAGGCTGCTTCAGCGACGACGCGGAGGTCCCGTCTTCTCCTTTGGCTCAAGCCTATCGCATTACCAGTCTTAAAGGCGAGGGAGCCAGCAGCCTTCTTGCCGCCGCCATTGACATGCTGCAGCAGAGACAGATGATGAGGCGCTTGCGACGCCGCTGCCAGACATTGCACCCTTGCTCGTGCAAAGATGTTGCTGCAGCCAATGGCGAGCGAGCTCTGCTGCTGCAACAACGCCATATTGTTTCTTTCTCCCTCCTCCTCCTAAGCTCTAGCCCCCCTCTTTCTCTCTCCCCGAGAAGTACAGGGCTGAGGTATTTAAAACCAGTAAGATAAGGTGCTAGAGGACGGCGGAGGAGACGGGTGGTGGCCTCTTGGGCGCGGCGAGAGGAGAGGGGTGGAGACCTCTTCGGTGGCGCGGAGAGTCAGCAGCTGTTCAGGGCAGATAAAAGAAAAGAAAACAGGCAGTCAGATACTCTGATGCGTGCCTCCTTGTTTTCTTCTAATTGCTGTCCCCACGAGTCTCTGACTGGAACACCATGTCAGTCATGTGGCCAATTGTGACAGACAGCCACGACCAAACACATCGGCTGTGCAATGCAAGCGTGGATCCAAAACCAAGTGGATCCAAAAGATGATACTCCTATTTGGTACTGTACTACAAGAAAGTCCTGGATGAATCTTATATTATTATGGCATTAATGTTCGTTTAAGAGAACAAAGGAACAACGAAACCGACGGATAAATCTTCTTCTACTCATTAAAGATTTTGACTTTCCAGAGCAAATCTTCAAAGTTTTTTTTACCGGATTGAAACATTGGTCGTAAAACTAAACGGTTCTCCGATGGGACAGTTTTGCGTTCGGCTGCCTTTATTTTAATTGTCGTTGCGGCTATGCATCACAACAACAACAACTGAAAAACAACAAAATAGAATATATCCACAGCGGTACGAGTGGTTATGCTGCTTCAGCTGAAAAACTATGTAAAAGTAGTTGTAGAAGCAAATATGTCCTATATTTCAGGATTTATAGTGCTCTAATTCGTAGGAGAGGTTCTAATTTATAGAGTTCAATATTTGATCTGAATCAAACCATGAATTCCAAGAAACGAGTGGCTATCTGCATTTTCTGAAGCTATAAAGAAAGCCATTCAAAAAAATTTCGTAATGAGACCTGGTACATATGGAGAGTCTATGATATAGTACATATTTGTGAGACCTGTATGGAGGTAGAGTACACATTTGAGACTCTTATTTATTCTTGAATTGGTATCAAAGCAGAGCTTGACCCAAGAGAATCAACGGGTGGTTGTTAGTGGCTACTATCTTTGGTAGCAAGTGGTGGCAGGCCGTGGTTATTATTTATTAAAAGCAGTCAGTGGAGCTTGACTTTTCCTTAAGCGATCTCAGGTAACCTTCTCTTATTGTTAGCTTTTGCTTTGCTACAACTAACCATCTAGGATTTATTTGACACAGCTGAAACTTATGCACAATTTGAGTTATTTCTAGCTCGTCAGAGATGCAGCTGCTAAAATAATCTACTAAAAAATAAACTCTCTGTTTGGCTGCCTGCTTCTCGAATGGGCTTCTTGGACACTGGGGACGAGGCCACGTGAGCATCACACGAACACATGCTTCATCGATCGAAGTTATGGGGGCAAGATCAGAGGAAGAGACTCGCGAGCAACACAACAAGCCGGCGAGGTGCAGTTCCAAGGTCCGCAGATGGGGAGATCTCGACGCGGGAGATCCAAGCTTCGAGGATGAGGATGTGGAGGCGAAACTTGAGATGAGTGACATGGCGGTGGCTGGCTCGGGCACAACGACGGATGGTTCCGGCGACGTCCACCTTTCACGGGCAGGGCAGCGGCCTGCTCGGACATGGCAGCGGGTGGATCCGGCGGCGAGCGGCTCGGACACGGGCTGCTCGGGCACAGCGGCGGCCAGCTCCGAGGGCATGCTGGCAAGCAGCTGGGGCACGGCGGTGAGCAGCTTGGGCAGGGCGGCGGGCCATCTCCATCTCGAACTTGCGGAAGCGGCCACAAGCTGGTCGAGCGCCGCGTCTGCTTCTCTCTCGCTTCGTGTACGATGGGAGACGCGCTTCTCCGATGTGCGAGATGAGAAGCGAATCGTTTGGCTGGATAAGCGCTTATCTTTGTGAAGAAGCGTCCTCATAAGCAGCGCCAAACAGGCCCCTAATCCCGCCGCCAGCATCCATGAAAAGTTTTGTCAAGATCTTCACCGGAGCAACGGCGTTGGCTGTGGCAGCAAAGAGTGGTTAGTAACCTGGAGAAAGATGCCCCATGAGTCTAGAGCTGTAGATAATGTTCGCCTGGTCTGTGGCCGTAGCCTGCAGCAAGTACTTACGGTTAGAGATGGCAACAAAACAAAAATTTGTCCGAATGGGTGAAGTGACTACAGAAAAGGACAATTTGGATTATTTTTTTAAAAAAAGAAATTTTTATGTTACTCATTTTAAAATTTCATTTTTGTTGCTAATTGCCAAAGTCACAAAAGACAATAAAGTGATAGTGGTAGGAAAGAAGGCAATTGGACAACGCAGCAACAGGGGGAAAGCGATGCAGGGAGTCTAGAGGACGCTCGCCTCACTTGTGGCACGACACGTGGAGCTGGATCTGGATCCAGTGCACAAATTCCACCCACTTGAACTTTTGTCACACATGTATCAGATGTTCGTTTAGGAGTAACAATTATGTACACTTCACATGGTTGATTTTTTTTTCTCGAATACACATGGTTGATATTTTATTATTAGGTGTCAACAAACTAAGGTAGAATATTTTTTTCTATTGGAATAATCAGACAAGTTGGTGTCAGCATTGATTTTGAATGGTTGGGGCTCATAGACACATAATAGTCTAACTAAGACTCAGATTCTCTATTGGAGTTGGTCTCGGATCTGTATGTCAGTGACCATGTCTGAAGGATCTGGACCTGACCATCTCTCTCGGGTAACCAGGAGCAGAGTAGCAACAACTTTTTATCCAGCCATGCCGTTTGCGATTGATTCAGTCTCTAAAGTAATCGACGTAAAGAATTACGACAAGGCAGATATTGTAGAAAGGTTAGGGTCTGCTTTTTCTATTTAGATTCACTCCCGATACATACTCTTGTAAATATAAATAATTCTATGGCTAAAAATATTTTTTTTTATTCTTTAAAATAAACTTTAAAAAATAAAATAAAAAATCACAGAATCAGAAAAAACTATTTTTTAGCTCTCAATTTTTTAAATTTATTTCAGAGAATTATTTTACAAAATCAAATAAAAATTATTTCTTTAAAAAATAATATTTAATAATTTTTTAAAAATTTTAACTGAAAATCAAAAACTGAGAGGTCGGAAAAAACCCCTTATCCTAGAGCGCGGCCCTTCTGAGCGGCCGAAGAGCCAATCAGCCAGCCGCCGAGGCCCACCGCGCCAATCCAAACTCGACACGACGTCGCGCACCTCCCGCGCCATGGCGGTATGACACCTGAGCTTAGTGGCGCCAACTTGCTGGCGGCTGGCAGTTCGGCCGGCGCAACCTGCGCTGCCTGCGCGGCTCCGAGGTTTATGTCCAGCAGCACGAGCACCAGCGTCGTCGACGCGTTGTTTATGCCAACGGGACAATTAGTAAACTCCACCGCGGCGTGCCAGACCAGCTCGATGCCGTCGTGCTCTGCCTCTGCTGCGTCCGCGGCGGGGTCGCGGTTTTCTTCTCCACGCGAGAGCGAGAGCCTGGAGCGTTGAACTGTGCCGAAGAGAACGAAAGCGACGGCGTTGGACCTATCACCTACGTCGCGTGCACGGCAGCGGCAAGCGCTTCGGTTCCAACCGTGCGTCCGTGTGACTGTGTCTCGCGTCAGCGGCGGCTCGGTCGGCCGGCCGGCCTACGCGGCTACGCCTGGTCGCGCGCGCGGAGGGCCGCTGTGGCTTGCGACCGCTTTTCTCGGGTATTGGAGCGGGAGGCGGTTGGGCTGGGCCCGGAACTCGCCGTCTTGTCCACGGGCCGGATTCACGCGGGCGGGGCCGAAGCGTTTTCCGCCACTTCCGTCGCGATCCCGGCCCGTCCCGCTTGTGGACCGCCGCGAGGCTCCGGAACTTTCGGGCTTCGGGTTTGCGGCAGCGAGAGCGCGGCGACAGGCCCACCTTATCCGCGCCGAGCCATCGCGGTGTCGCGCTCGCGCAAGGCGTCTCCTTCGCGGCACCTGCCGCCCAACCGGACCCATCCGTCCGAGCGCCCCTCCCGCCTCTCCGACCAGGGGATCACGGGCGCCGATGGCATGCCATGCCGCCGCCGCCACGTACGTTAACGTTTGCGCTCGGCCCACCCGACGTGCGTGCTCCGCCGGCCTCGTTTCCCGACTCGGCGCGCAACGAGCGGTGTGTGATTTCTCACCGAACCTTCGCTCGCAATGTGCTTTCCTCAGGGCTCGGACGCAGCGCGGCCGCCACATCAATCAAGCAAGAGACGCGGGGCGGCCGGCCGGCGGCGCTGTCGCCAGCCACAAGGTCACCGTCCACGATCGGCAGCGCGGGGTGGTCCACGAGTTCATCGTGCCTGAGGTTACCCCTACGCTCGGACGCGTCTCTTGCTTGATTGATGTGACGGTGCTGGTGGGCTGATGGTGGTGAGGGACGCAGGACCAGTATATTCTGCCCACCGCGGAGGCGCAAGACATCCGGCTGCCGTTCGCGTGCCGCCATGGTACGCTGCATCCTTCGGACCTGAAGTCATTGCATCTGGCACGTTATAGTTTTACTTCTGATTAGTTGCCAAGTGCCAATCCTTAACCTCATTACTAACCTTACTAAAATAGGAGTATGCTTTTGTAACGGTGCAGTCGGGCATAGTGAAACACTGTCCACCATGAACTTGCAGTTAATTCGCAGTTCATTGAGTTATTGTTTCAATCCATCTAGCACCACTTTGAGATTTTGTGACAAACAAATTTGTAGACTGTCATCTTGGAAAAATTCCTATTTGATAAATTGATTACAGTAGTTGGTAATTTAGGATTGGGGTGTTTTAGTTCCCCCTCCAAACAGCATTTCCTCTCACTCAATCTTGTTACTGAATTATTGGTTATCCACTCTTCTTCTGCCTAATTAGGCTGCTGCACTAGCTGCGCTGTCCGGATGAGATCAGGGCAAATAAGGCAACCAGAAGCACTTGGAATATCTGCTGAACTGAAAGATCAGGTACACACTTTGTACCACACTTTCTTACTGATTTGTATCATTAGGACATCATCCTTCTTTTTGTGGCCTTGCAATGTCATACCCCATTTCTCAGATACATTCTACACCATGTATCAGTCTCTAAATCAGTAGTTGATACGCACTAACACATCAGAATATATATCAAAAGCATATTTCAAATAAAAGGATGTACCTGATACCGGACCTTTAACGGAAATTTGATGAGGATTAAAATATTCACAACCAGTTGACCAGCTAGAGGTGAAGCAAACAGCGGAAAACATAATCCAAAGTCACGAGCAAACTTGGGAAGCAGAACGAAAACCCAGCACGTCGTCGTCTTCTACGATTCTTCTTTGCCTAAAACTACAACTGCAAACTGTGAGTATATAAAGTATTCAGCAAGCCCTAACACTAAATAAGATTATATATATATATATATATATATATATATATATATATATATATATATATATATATATACACACACACACACATTTTGTTGTATCAAAGATTAGGCTAAAAGGTCTTCTTTTGCAAAAGGTCAGTTTTATGCAAAGTTCAGTACAGAAGCTTTGAAAAAAGGATCACAAGATATTTGTTATTCATATTTTAGTAGGTTGGTCCTAGGAGAGATGTTCATCAATCCCGTACCTCTCGTACCTAAGTTTTAGTCAGGGAGCTAGCACGTAACCATACCATCCCCTACCATACAGCCTACACTTTTCAAAACAGGAGCATCTACACCTACTCACTCCAACAAAGATAATAATAAGACTAATCATTATAAGTCTAAGCTGTAGTGTGTCAATACCGTGACAACGGCCATTTCAAATGGATTATACACTCTACAGAGGTTGTATAATGTACTCACAAGTTATGCTCCTTTTAATCAACAGAGTCACGTAACGTTCACTCCAACGCACGCTAAGGTATCCACAAAGTCCACCTCAAAATACAAACAAGAGTCATCTCTTGGGGTTTTTCAGGCCACCGATGACGCGATAGCATATTTTTGTAGCCAGATCGTGGGTTTAGTACATCCACGTCAACTCCCTGTACCCCACACATAGACAGATAATTATAAAAATCAGAAGGCTATACCTTTGGGCAATACGATGCGCGGGCTATTGCTGTAATCGAAGACTAGACCATGAGTATCTCACGTCTGCTCCTGCGGATTTGTGTCTCTCGACCGCTTTAGAGGTCATTATAGATAACCAAAGGGGTGGAGTGAGTCCCGCCCAGACAGGTTCTGTGGTTGCACGAAATTACTATGTTGAGGTCCGATGAACCGGTCTTTATATGGCAGGGGCGGCGCTCGTCCACGACAGATGGACCTGTTCGAAGCCTAATACCCATCACAACATATAGCACTAGGAGCCTGCCTCATAACAAAAAACAGTATCCCTTCCTACCACCTAGCACCAGTTTGCACTATCACCCAATCTCACTTTATTTTACTCATACCACCAAACTCATTTTAACATATTTCATAAGATGATTGGTATATGGTGTGGCGATGTACTACATCGCATAAAAGTTTCTAAGCAATATAATATTAAGGCAACTTTTCATTCGTTAAAAGATTGTAACGAAGGAAGTCCTATGGCTAACAAAAGGGTGTCATCAACAGGTAACAAGGTAGTATTCATATTTAATGAAAGCAAATAACTGACATTAATATAAATACGTAATAACAAGTTGGGTATTTAACTACACAATGTTTTAATATAGATTAAAATAAATATGCAAGCATTTAGGTCATATGGGTGCGCAAGTAAAACATAGGATTAATATGATCAAGGTGTTAGAGCTTTCTTGAAAATCCTTAATCTTCAGAACTTATCTTCTTGACAATCTTCAAATTTCGAGTCTTGAATCGCGGGTCTGATGTCGAAGGCTTCAGGCTTTTCCTCGTGTGCCAGCTCTCTTGTCTTCTCTTAGGGCCCGACTCTTCTTCGAACTCAGTGTTGTCTACACGATAAAATACGGCTAATAAAACTACTGTAAAAAAAAAACCTCAAGAAGAATCGATAATATCTACTAAACTGCAAAGAAGAACCAATTAAACTCGAAGAGGAAAAACCAACTATGAGAGTGCGTGCATGACATGGTGGATTGTCTAATCTTATCTTAGAATTAATTACTATATGTTGGAAGTTTAGCTTTATTTTAGTTAATTATAATTTAGTGTTTGAGAGATGTAGTGAGTGTGCAGTACGTGTCCCCCTAATACGGATTCGAGTATCCGTATGGGTAAGGCACATGCACTCACTAGCGATTTGTGTATGCACTGGAATATCATTATGCATGTGGCTATCAGCAATTAACAACTACTTACTAACTTCTATCTTTTAGAATTAGACTACCAAAGCTAGTACATGACACGTGTACTGATGTGTGTAGATGCAAGGTAAGATGCCTATATGTGCTACCTAATACTTTATTTAAATGTAATACGCATGAAACCATTCGTGACTAAATATCATTTACTTTATTTCCTAATTTGTGGCTGCTTCCTAGTGATAGATGTCAATTTTCTGGATTCTACGTTTATAATTAATTTACTCTATTCAATAGGTTTTCCCCGTCCTAATGTATGTTATGAACTTAATGAGATGCGTTCTAATCGTGGTATGCTTAAATAAAATATGCGATAAATACCATACATTTAAGTAGATGCATTCTAAAATACCCTTATTTAGTCTATAACGAAATAAATGATTATGCAATGACTAGAGGTTAATTACGTAATTTTTCTAATATGCAGTTGCTTCCTATTGATTAATGGCCCGTTATCCAATTCTTGAGTACATGATTAAGTTAATAAATCCAATGCGTGGCACAGGTAATGATGCATGGCAAGGTCAGTGTGCTATTTATTAACTACTCAATTCTCTACAAGTGTGCAACACTAAGTATTTAACAACTAATTATTTAATTTTATTTTTACAAATAAATTACCAAAGCTAACGCGTGGCATTTATCCTAGTGCATATGAATTCAAGGTAATGGACTTATATGAGCTATCTAATAATCACTTTATTTAATTATATATTAAGCTTGGTTTAATCTATTATGTCTAAAGGTTAACTACTTTATTTTTGTAATATGCGATTGCTTTCTGCTAATTAATGACTAGCTATTAATTCTACATTAATAATTAAGTTATTACCCTAATTCGATGACATCACTACGGGTGCAGTGGAGGCATAGCGTCATTATTAATTATCTAATTTATACTTATGTGTGTGGGTTATCTTAAGTGTTTATTGATTAATTAACTAATTTAATTTAGATAATTAAAAGGCTAAGGCTAACAAGTGTACTTGTACTAATTACTAAATTATAGATATCAAGCGGCATGTGTACTAGTGTTTGCTAATTTAGGACCAGACGTATTAGTGTACCCTTTTAATAATTATTTAACTATCTAATTGCATGTGATATTAGCATTTAGCGATTAACTACTCGATCTATATCTTTATATATATATATGTGTGTGTGAGCGCGCGCGCAACACAAATACTGTTGTATATAAAGTGCGTATGTGCTATTTAATATTTACCTATCTTTCTATTATTTAGCCACTAGTATTTAATTAGCTACTAATTATATGATTCTAACTTTAAATTAATTTATCTAGATCTAGCAAGGCAGTCGTGCTAATGCATACTAATGATTTACAAAATAATACTAATGAGTAAGGTGCACACTATAGTTAATATGGACTATGCTAGGAATTACATTACAATAATAGACTTGCACTGAAACCAGTAAAAGCTAATAAAAGAAAATGAATTAAAGCTTCGATAAAACTTACCAACAAAGAAAATCAGCAAGATCGGAGAGTAAATGGAGTTCGGATGATTTGATGAGGTGGTGCTTGAGATAATGATTCCAACGGTACAAAAAATCGTTGGAAACAGAGGTAAGATGAAGGAATTATGGTAATTTGAATGTGTATGGAAGCCTTAGGGACCTTTTTGTAATTTCAAAAAAGTCTTCATGGAGCAGTCCGCAATTATTAAAAGATCAGTATGGACCTTTTGATAATTTGGCAAGTATAGTGGCTAGGATAGAAAAAGGCAGGAACTAATTTTGTAATAGTAATATGGCCAGAGGGTTTTCTTTGAAATGCTCTAGACTGAAATAGAGATTGATAAAACTTGGACGACCTTTCTGTAAAAATGAATTTTTACCGTGAGGGCTTCTTCATTTACCTGTGGTAAAATGGCGGACGGCCTGTGGCCGGTCCACGAACGGGCCATGGACCTTGGCCATGGTGGGGGCTGTAGGGCGGTCGAAGGAGCTCGGAACCTTGCGGGGGAGGAAGAGGGTGGCACTGGGGTCCTTGCCGTGGGCTTCGGCATGCCGGGGACGGGCCAGGGAGTGCCGGCGTCGGGGTCCAGTCGGCGTTCCGCCATGGCGCACGGCGCCAAGTCTCATGATGGCCGGAGGGGCTTGGGTTTCCGGCGGAGGAGCTCAACGGCGGCGCGGTGAAGCTGTTGGCGGGCACGGCGATGTCGGGGAGACGACGGAGGGCTCTAACCACGGGGAGGCGGCAGCGTGCAGGGGCGTCGTGCGGGGCTGGGCCGACGGCGGCCTCGGGGTGGCTT
>BCLG01001835.1:79079-92190 GCA_001602295.1 Zoysia matrella
GTCCTCGGCGTCTGCTTCGGGCACCAGGTACGCGCGCGCGGTTGTTTGTTTCTCCCGGTCGTTGGTGTCCGTAATTCGCCGGCCGAACCGGTTCGTTCGCGCTTATCTCGGGGGTAAAACGGTAAACACGTAAAGAGGGGGGTGGGACGAAACGCTTCGACCTGAGTCGTCTTGTTCCGAACGCGCGTCGGCGTCGCTGAATTCCGGCGTTGGCGCGAGGCAAAGCGACAGCCATCACCATCGTTCACGGACAGACTCGCAGCGGCCGTGAGGAGCTCTTCTGGAGGTTTTTACCACCATCTGTGCTGGTAAATAAATTCCTCGTGTTATTTTACGGTCGGGTAAGAATAGAATCGGAGAATTTAATGCCGTTTTTAAGGTAGGAGACGATTACATCTGACGAATAAATGGCAGCAGATAGAAGTAGAACTAGCGAACCGCGCTGTCGAACCATTTCCGTGAGATCGAAGCTGACACGGCACATTGATCCCCCAGCAAACTCAAACTCCCGGTGCTGATCTAGCTCAAGACGCCAGGCTGGTTTCACGTGAGGTTGACGTGGCCGTGCCGATAATCAAGCGAATTCCATTTCTTTATTTTTAGAAGAAGAAAAAAACAAACAAAGCCATGGCAACAAGCATGAGCGGGAACGATGGCCGCGTGAGCCCATCTCTTCCCTAACCGCGTAACAAACCATCATCGATCAGGTTCGCTGCTGCCCCGGACATGATTGAACAGCCGGATCGAGTTGCGTCTTGCGTGTTCCGCTGGGGAAACTGGAGTTGGATTGTTTGTTCGATCGTGTGGTCTCCCAACCAAGCTCCGCCATGGATGCGATGATCAGCATAGACAGCTCCAGCTGCTTAATTAGTGTTCATGAACAAATTTGGGTGAATTTGATATATGCCATTACAATTTTGCAAACTTTGAAATATAATATTCATGTGTCAATGACAGATAAGACTCTGCAAGTGAATGACATGTGAGTCTGAATAATATATTTCAAATTTCACAAAATTATAATGGCATGTATCAAATTAATCCAAATTTAAAACATGTAGCATGGCCGTCGTTCGTTGACTGCTTCGATCTGTCTAAAGAAACCAGCGCTTGTTAGATGGAGTAGATCTCGCGGCACTGTCAGCGGGTGCGTGATGGTGTCAACGCCTCGCGTCAGGCCGGCCACATGGCTCTGCCGACTGGTTTTTTCCGGTTGGAACGTGGACGACGGGTCGTGGACCTATCATTTTCTTTCCAGCTGCGAAAACTAACCGTGCAGGATGGTGACTTCCGCTGCTGCAGATCCTGTGCCGGGCGCTGGGCGGCAGGACGGGGCGGTCGAGAAAGGGCTGGGACGTCGGCGTGAGCTGCATCCACCCCACGGCGGCGGCGGCGCGGCTGTTCGCGCCGCTGAGGCTGCCGGTGCACATGCCGGTCATCGAGTTCCACCAGGACGAGGTGTGGGAGCTGCCGCCCAAGGCCGAGGTGCTGGCGCGCTCCGACAAGACCAGCGTCGAGATGTTCCGTCTCGGCGACCGCGCCATGGGCGTGCAGGGACACCCCGAGTACAGCAAGGACATCCTCATGAGCATCGCCGATCGTCTCCTCCAGCGCGACCTCATTCTGGTATTTGCGTTTTCGTGGATTTGGACTCAGACTCGGTTCGGTTGTTCTACTGTGTTCACGGTGGCTGACCTGAAAATTCCTCTGCTGTTTCCAGGGCTGCCAGGTGGACGCCGCGAAGGCGAGCTTTGACGTGCGGCAGCCGGACAAGGACCTGTGGAAAAAGGTGTGCCGTGGTTTCCTCAAGGGAAGGCTACCGTCGCAGCAGAAGCAGCAGCAACTGCCGGTTCTATAGGAGAGGGATTTCCGAGCGCAGGAGCAGGGTAAAATAGTAAAATGGAGGAAATTGAGTGGGGTGTTCGGGCGTCTAGTTAACACTTAACTGGTCCTTATTTGTGCTTCGTCCAGAGCTCCAAACTGTACAGAAACTACTATTTATTCGAAGCATCAATAAAAAGGAAAAAAAAATTGCAATCCTTGGTTTCCAGTCTGTTCTCTGCGTTGGCTTCTCCTCCCAGTCCATATCTAAGTTCACCTTGCACAGATTGCAGGTCTGAATGAAACAGGAAATTCTGAAGACGGAGAACCAACAAAACGAAGACGCAATGTTCTGGAAATTATGGAACGTATCCGCTTTGGAAATGCCAAGAAGAACGTGCACCAAGCCCCTACATCGATAGAACGCGCACCAAACTGGAGCCCTCTGACAGTTCGCGCCGTGCATCGGGTCGTTGAACAGTGACAGAACTTTGCTCTCGACAGGACTAGGGCCGCTAACTATAGCGCTCAAGTTTTTTTTTTTTTTTAAAAAAAAAGAGAGCTATGAGCAGGTATGCATTGGGGAAAAACTCAAGCTGGGCATCGTTGAGTGACCTCTAGTTCGTCCTATCACCGACTGACAAATGGCAAGGTTGAATTTTGTATGTTGGTAACTTGATATGGTTCATTGAGCTAGTTTTCTTGGTCATGTTTAATTTAGACCCTAGTATAACAGTAGAAAGATGTGATTTGAACTATCATGACCCTAAAACTTACAGAATTTGAACTCAGGAATGAAAAAACATAGGAAAAATATGGTTTATTGAACGCAGGAATGAAAAAACATGGGAATAAAAAAATATAGGAATATGATAGGATGGCGGGTGTAAAATAGGGTTGAAAAACATAAAAATATTGCAGAGAAATTTGTTTGGGTGAGTCATAGAAAAAAGCGCAAAAATCTTAAACTTCTCTCAACTATTAATTATTAATTTATTCTTTCATTACTCACTAGCATATGGGTCCACGAGTAAAATCATAGATGGCAAAGAAGCTTACCAGGTGAGTTCTTCGTACTTCGTGCGTAGGAAAAATAAAAAGAGGTGCAAGGGGATGTTATATTTCCTAAATGAAATTGGCATGTATAGAGAAGAATTTCTATGGAATGATGTAGGTGGATTTGATGAGCCAAATAGAGGAATAGGAAATTTTACTACATAAATAGTATTTCTACAAAAATCCTATAAAATTCCTATGATCAAAGTGTTAGAAGATGATCTTTAACAGCCAACTAACCTTGACTCGCGCCCTGATCGAAGGCGCCCAGCCGATCCATGGCTGGTGGGCCCCCGTCGCACAGCGCTATATAAAGGAGGGCGAGGGAGCCGGGGCACGGCACAGCACACGAGGTTGACCGTCGCTCGAACCTCACCCCACATCTAAACCCTAAGTCCGATCTTTGAGGGGGCGTTGCCAGCGACGGGATTACCCATCACCGCTCCCTCAAAGAGAAGCGGGCGTACGCGCCTACTCCGATGATTCAAGAGTCATTCTTCTCACTACCGACTGTCGCTGCACCGACAATGCAGGACACTGTGGCACCAACACCTGTTATTATTCTTCTTGTGGCAATAATGAATGAAAATAAGGAACCTGTTCCTCAGGATCCCATAGAATCTGTTGCCACAGAAGAGGGGGAGCAACAACAGCCTCCAACAAAAAATATGCAAAATAAGGAGGCCCCAAGAAGGTCTCAAAGAGTAAGAAGATCAGCTATTTCTGATGATTATCAAATTTATCAAACAGAGAAATTTCAAATAGAGGATGATCCCACCTCATTTGAAGAAGCCATGAGAAGCGAAAACTCTTCAAAATGACTTGAAACTATGGAAGAGAAAATGAAGTCCATGAAGACTAATAAAGTCTGAGACTTGGAAGTAATTTCTAAAAGAGCCAAAACAGTATGCTGCAAATGGGTCTACGAGACAAAACTCGACTCCCAAGGAAATATAGAAAGATATAAAGCACGACTCGTGACAAAAGGCTTTACGCAAAGAAAAGGGATTCATTATAATAAAACCTTTTCTCCTGTCTCATGTAAGGATTCCTTAAGAATCATAATGGCACTAGTGGCTTATTATGATTTAGAGTTACATCAAATGAATGTAAAGACAACATTTCTCAATGGGGATTTGAAGAAAAATGTCTACATGACACAACCGAAAGGTTTTGTCATGGAAGGAAATGAAAGAATGGGATGCCGTCTAAAAAAATCAATTTATGGGTTAAAGCAAGCTTCAAGACAGTAGTACTTGAAGTAATACTTGAAGTTAGACAATACAATAAGAAAATTTGGGTTTAAAAAAAATATAGAGGACAACTGTGTTTACTCAAAGTTTAAAGATAAGAAATTCATCTTCCTAATCCTGTATATGAATGATATCCTACTAGCTAGTAGTGACGTCAGTCTACTTCTAGAGGCAAAGAAGATTTTGTCCTCAAACTTTGATATGAAAGATTTTGGTGAAGCTTCATTTGTTCTAAGAATCGAAATTCACTGAGATAGAAACAAAGAGCTATTGAGACTGTCACAAAAGGCATACATAGAGAAAGTCTTAAAGAAATTTGGTATGCATAAATATAGTCCTTCACCTGCACCTATAGTCAAGGGCGACAGATATGAGGATTTTCAATGCCCCAAGAACCAGTATAAGATCGATTAAATAAAATCGGTTCCATATGCTTCAGCTGTTGGAAGGTTACAGTATGTTCAAGTGTGTACACGCTCTGACTTGGTATTTGTTATCGGGTTACTTGACAGATTCTAGAGAAATCCTAGAATAGAACATTGGAAATTGATAAAGAAAGTCTTGCGTTATTTGTAAAGAACAAAAAGCCTCATGATGACATACAGAAAATCAGATTCACTCCATATAGTGAGGTACACAGATTCTGATTATGCAAAAGATGATATAAAGTTAACATTCGGATATGTGTTTACTCTTGCTGGAGGAGCTATTTCGTGAAAAAGCTCAAAGCAAACCGTCACTACATCGTCCACAATGTATGTCGAGTTTGTAGCATATTATAAGGCTACGGGCAGGTGAACTGGCTTAAAAAGTTCATAACCAGTTTAAAAATGGTTGACGACATCTATGGACCATTTAAGTTGTACTGCGATAATGAACTCACAGTAATATATGCCCATAACAATAAGTCAAGTGGTGCTGCCAAACACATTGACATAAAGTACTATGTTGTGAAAGATAAAGTTCAAAATCAGATCATAAGTCTTGAGCATATAAGTACCGCAAAAATGCTAGCGGATCCGTTTACTAAAGGTTTACCACCCAACGTGTTTAGAGAACATGTAGTCGGCATGGGTTTAAGGGAAAGTCTATGATTTTTTGACTAAAAGATGACCCAAAAGTTAACTATTTTAAAACAGAGAAGTGTATTGTAGCTGTTGAATCTATCGGCGATTGACCGTGACGATGAGACAGTTCTATGCATTAATCTGTAATAGAATGAGTAAAGTTGAAAGTATTAAAGATAAAAGTATAAGTTAAGATCAAGGGAGAGAATGTTAGAAGATGATCTCCTGTTAGGCCAACTAGCCTTGACTCGCGCACTGATTAGGGGCGTCCAGCCGATCCATGGCTGGTGGGCCTCCGTCCCACAGCGCTATATAAAGGAGGATGAGGGAGCCGAGGCACGGCACAGCACGCGAGGTTAGCCGTCGCTCGAACCCTACCTCACATTTAAACCTTAAGTTTGATTTTTGAGGAGGCGTATCCATCACCGCCGCCACACCCTCGACTTCGACCTCGACCGAAGCCGACCAGAAGATCCTCTCCTCTTCTCCGACCATCGCCGCCCAAACGCAGACTTCACCAACTCAGAAGAGGGATGACGAGGACTTCTTTCTCAACGCCGACCGAACCGGCCACCAAGATAAAAACACCCCGTCACGCTACTCGATTTGCTCAATGAACCATCTAAACGAAGTGATACAACACAAAGGACCCGAGGTATTCAAATTCCTGCCCCACGACTAGGACCATGGCCCTGGCGGCCCTAGTGCAGTTCTGCCAGTGTCGTTGAAGATGTTGGTGAGGCACGCGAACGAGGAAAGGTGGCGAGTGGCAGACCGACCGGAACAGACAGCCAGGGGCAACAGGACGACAGGACGCATCAGCTGACTGCGGCGAGATCGAGTGCCCACGTCACTGACGTGTAGGCCCAGGCATGCGCGCGGCGACGTCAGTCACTCCACGGCAGGGGCAGTTCGGCAAGGGATCTCATTCCGGGGTCCGTTGTCCGCGACTAGGAGCAGCGCGCTGGCTAGGAGCGGGGCGAGCTGGATCGGCAACTTGTTCTATCAGACGTCTCAGCCACTCTTGGCAGTTGCCTGGCCAAAGGAAAAGTTGTGAACCCAATGCTCACTGCTGCAATAAGGGGCTCTTTTTTTTTCATCTGCTTGCGCTGGGTCCAAATTCTCCCTGTAGCAAGTAAAATTCAGGCAACTGTAGCGATAAACAATAAAAAATGTAAGACAGTGAACAGTAATCTGCAGCAGTACTGTAGCACAAGTGATGTTTGGACCGTTTGCCTCTTCTTTTATTGTTTCTTTTTGTTACTGTAGCATTCAATCTGAACGTTCACTTTTTGTTACAGTTGTTCATCTATTGTTTGACTGTACCAGAGAGGATATCGATCCGCTTGCACTAGCTTTAGATATTTCTGACTTGCTAAAAAAATGAGTTGCATATTGTATGTTGATAACATAATTGAATTAAGTCTTATAGCAGGGATGCAAGTGAGCAGCTCACATCTAATTTAAATTTTATGGTTAATTTATAAATACTTACAGAATTTGAACTAAATCTAACCCTCGCGAGTACCTACTTGCATCCCTATGTGAAGTGGTTTTACAAGATACAACTACAATACATGTTATTCTAACAATAATAATTTGTTTGAAAATCGCCGCATTTTTTGGACGGAGACACTGCTACGACGCTTACCAAGCTTGTGCGCTGCCGATGTCCACCCAACCAATGGATTAGAATCATACTCCCTCCGTTCTTTTGATTGTTGTCACTATTCACTTTTAATTTTTAATTTTTACTATTCATCTTATTTAAAGTAATTTAATGAATATAATATATTTTATTATAGTTTAGTTTATTATTAAAGATATTTTAACTACAACTTATAATTTTATATATTTGAATTTATTTTTTTAATAAGACAAATGATCAAAGCTGAAATTAAAAATCAAAGACGACAAGTAAAAAACAAAGAGAGTGCTCCATAAAATACTGTTGCAGCTTTTTCTATAAATCTAAATAAGAACTTGTTACAGATTCATATATGGTATGAAACCAAGCACATATAAACATAGATAGAACTACGTTATACACAAACCACGTTATGACAGCCCTATCCACACCCTGATGTTACGAGCGATCTTTCTTACACTGATGTTAACGACAGGACAACAATTACAGAGTACCTCGCAAGACTGGGCTGACAAAACATCATAATCATCAAAGTAAGCTGGTGACAACCCTATCCACGAATGCACAGATACCAACAAAAATAGTCCAAACATAACCGGTTCATTCAAATATGAATAACCAGTTATTCATTAGAGGATGTTCCAGCATTTTAGTAGGATCGGATGTACAACGCCCATGGCAACACAATGTAAATCTAACAATACACCAATGGACGACGTCACATTACAGGCATCAAACCTGGCCAAGTATTTATTAATAGGATCATGAGAAAATGGTAGCAAATGAATTAATTAAATTCAGCCAAGCATGTATTTAAGCAGATGCCCTAGAGCCACGACGGCACTCGTTCAGCATGTCAAGGTAGAACTAGCACTTGCTGATATCACTTCCATAGTTGTTGATGCACTGCATTCAATAAAGAAAACAGTAAGGCCATAAACTTGAAAGTACTGTTACAAAAGTTAGACCCAAGCAATATTAACCATAAACGAGTATAAATAAGCTAAAAATGTCAAACTAGTGCAGCATTCATCCAGAGCAATTTCCAATGCTGGGCGCAAAAGCAATGCTACCAAGTTAGGAGGATAAGCCAAAGGGTTAAGCACACTGGAAGCTAAAATGTTTCCAACAAACATTGTTGCAAATACAAATTTAAAGATAAAAGATCCACACTGAAAGGAACTCTAAAAGGTAGAATCCAAAATACATTTTTATTCTGTTTCAATCACCATCCTCCAGGAAAGTTATGACCATGCAGTAAAATAGGAAAATATTAAACAAATGGGTGCTAAAACATACATCTTGGAAGGCCTTGGAATGGATGGTGCAAGAATCAGTGTTCACTAGAAAATCTGCGCGAGGCAATTGCCGCGCTTTTCGTGTATGTTTTTGTTGTGCACCTCTAATTGAAGCAGTATATTTTAAATTTATTATTTAAAAAATAGAAATATAGTTGTCTTAACATAGATGACAAAGTTCCATAAACATATACCCCATTCTCAAAAAAAAATTGTCGACATGGTCTTCAAAGCATAAGTGTAACCCTTGTTATCTATAAAATATTTAATAAAAAGTAGCATCGGTACACTTTTAAGAAAATATTTTTAAAACAAATTATTTCTAATTTTGTAGCTTAATAAATTTAAAATTATTTCTAATTTATATCGACAATGTTTGATTAAAACGTTACGTTCAAAGCTACTATTTCTTTTTTAGACCGGAGTTGTAAGCGAGAAAAAGATTAAATCTTAGTTCTCATAGTAATCAAAGAGCATTTTTAAGAGATAACACAATTTAAATTATCTAAATGTATATTTTTATAACATATAAAAGTCTTTAATTGTAACATATACTCGTAAGACATAGACGTAGAATAAATTTATAAAAACTTCTCTTATATCTTTTGAAATAGTTCTATTGAATTTATAGCAAAAATAAATTTGATTTAACAAAATAGTTACAGTTAATTTCTTATATTTATGCTATTGTCTATGTGTACTACTACATACTCTTTCCATTTCTAAATTATTGATTACTGCTGATTTTCAATATCATCTTTGACAACTCAACTTATCTAAAAAAATTAATTTAAATATGTAAAATTTTAAGTTGTGATTCAAATAACTCTAATAATAAAGCAAATTATAATATATAAAATTTATAAAAAAATTAAATATGACCAGAGTCAAAATTTATGTTAAACCTTAAAAAGCTACGGCGATAACACGACCGTTTATGCTTGCTCCCGCCGAGTAGAAACACGCTATTACGTTAACCAAAGAAAGAATTTTTTTCTCTTTTCTAATATCCACCTTTAAATTTTAATCCAATGGTTAATATTTTTTAAAGTGACGTGACGCAACAAGGGTTGAGAGAACGCTTGTGCTTCTAGTTGAAGCAGTATATTTTAAATTTATTATTTAAAAAATAAAAATATAGTTACCTTGACATGGATGACAAAGTTTAATAAACATCTATTCCAGTCTAAAAAAAAGTTATCGACATGATCTTCAAAGCATAAGTGTGACCCTTGTTATCTATAAAATATTTAATAAAAAGTAGCATGGGTACACTTTTAAAAAATATTTTTAAAACAAATTATTTCTAATTTTATAACTTAATAAATTTAAAATTATTTCTAATTTATATTGGCAATGTTTGATTAAAATATTACGTTCAAAGTTACTATTTCTTTTTTAGACCGAAGTTGTAAACGGAAAAAAGATTAAATCTTAATTCTCATAGTAATCAAAGAGCATTTTTAAGAGATAAAACAATTTAAATTATCTAAATATACATTTTTATAACATATAAAAGTATTTAATTGTAGCATATACTTGTGAGATATAGATATAGAATAAATTTATAAAAACTTCTCTTATATCTTTTGTGAAATAGTTCTATTGAATCTATAGCAAAAGTAAATTTGATTTAATAAAACAGTTACAATTAATTTCTTATATTTATGCCATTGTCCATGTGTACTACTACATACTCTCTTCATTCTTAAATTATTGATTACTGCTGATTTTTAATATCATCTTTAACTATTCAACTTATTAAAAAATTAATTTAAATATGTAAAATTTTAAGTTATGATTCAAATAACTTTAATGATAAAACAAATTATAATATATGAAATTTATAAAAAAATTAAATATGACCATAGTAAAATTTATGTTAAACCTGAAAAAGTTAGAGCGATGACATGACTGTTCATGCTTGCTCCCGTCGAGTAAAAGCACGCTTCTACGTTGACTGAGATAGAATTTTTTTCTCTTTTTTAATATCCACTATTAGATTTTAATCTAATAGTTAATATTTTTTAAAGTGACATGACACAACGAGAGTTGAGAAAACGCTTGGGCTTTGATCGGTGATGCAGCAGGGGCAGCAGCGGCTGCCTCAGAGACAACAATTTCATGCTGAATGGTTCGAGGACCCATTGTAGCATCAACAGCTCTATGTGCCACGGCATTGCCAGTTCCAAATGCCATGCCTGAAAATTACAGGTGTTTAAATAAGCAATAATGTCGGCCTATACTTGCCTAAGTTTCTGCACAAATAGAGCCAAAAGTATCACCGTCAGCAATAGTGGAACCAATTCCTCCAAGGATAGAGCCACCACCATTCTGCTGTGAAGGTGCAGGAGGAGGAGTCTGGCGTGCTGCTAAAAGCAAAAGCAAATCAAAGCTTGTACATTATGAACTGCAAGCAATTAAGTCTGACTCAAACAGAAACAAATTAGATCATGCAGTTTAATTCCAATAAATCAATTAAGTGATAAATTTGCATGATGCAGATTAATTCCAATCACGTGCAGTACCTGGCTGGGGTGGGTTCCTTACTGGAGCCGCACGCGGAGCAGGGCGTGGAGCTGACCTTCCTTCAAATATCAAATACAATGGTAAAGTAGGCATCAGTATATACAAGCTAATTGGACAATGCAAATTGGAAAGAAACAAATCAAGGTACATGATGGCAAATCGGGTGATTTAGATAGGTGACAAAAAAGACTACTCTATCTTAATTAAAAAAAACACATCATTGCATTAGCATTCTAAACTCAACAACCAACAACAAATTCATGCAGTGCTGTACTACATGCCTATGCCAGGCCTCATCCAGTTAGTAATTATATGAGGTATGGACAATTAGACAGATATAAAAAAACATATTGTAAGCGCCCCTCAAAGAACACCTCAATAAATATGGTGTAATACTTTGAATTAGGCAAAGTGACTTGAGTCAAGAATATTTTTGTATGACTCCTAACTAAACCAAGATAAAACATATAACTTTGATGGCTACTCAAAAAGGCAAACAACATAAGTGCTAAGTAACGAAAAAGAAATTACACACTAAGCTGCAAAGGAGGAACTGAAACCATGCATTAAACAGTAACAGCTATGATTTTTGGAATGTCTAGGACTGCATGGGGGCACCTGAAGTTAAAATAGATTAGGCGCCCCCTCAAAAGGCCTGAGCAAGCATCAGATGCTCATTGCTATGTGCCTCCTAACTAAACCAAAACAGTACACAAGACTGGAATGGCTACTCAAAGAGGCAAGCACAAATGACACAGCTACCACACAGTATTCGAACTGCCTGTAATTACTATGCAAATTGATAGCCGATACAACCAACTTCACAAGAGAATAGGTTATCTGATGCATATTATGAAAACCCAAATGAAAGGCATCAATCGGAATACTCCTTCCTCCTGCTAGATCGGGGATCCATATTGTTCTATGCCCCTGTCTGAACCGCCTGCGAATGACAATGTCTGCAACCGGTTATTCAAGAAGCAATAGGTTCTTTTCCGATTAACATCAGGCCATATCCAGCAATCTCCCAAACATCCCTGAGACCAAGCAAAAATCATCCATAGATACGATCCGATCAAGTTTCACACCTAAACATGCCAATCAGTCACAATCCTACTTTCCAAATCGCTATAATCATCGTCTCAAAAAAAAATTGCTACAACCGTTCCGCAAACCAAAAACGACTCAATGCGATATGCCACATGCGAACTAACCCTAAACACAGACCAAATGTAGGCGCCAATACCATAATCATAATCCGAGGAGAGCCAACGACAATCGTCTGACGCGAATAGGGGAGCGCAACAGAAATAGAAAACGCTAGCTGGTGAGGCGGGGAACGGTACCTGAGCTGCGGCGAGGCATGGCGACGGGTGAAGCGGCCGAAAAAACCCTAGAGGCGGCGGACGTGGGGAGGTGGAACGTGGGGACGAACGAACAAACACAGATGAAACGAGCGGGCAAGGCGGTGATCACGGTAGGGTCAGCTTTTATAGCGAAAAAGAGGTTAGCGGGATCGGGAGAGAAGACCATTTTTTCCTTTTTTTTGGCTCTTTATTTTTTTTACTCCCAGGCTTTGGGAGCTTCTTGCGAGACACGAAACGCTGACAGATGGGACAAGGTTTCTGTTGTTCCAGAGGATGACACGTTCGTCGCCACACGATGGCTTGGAACACTCTAGAACCCACTAACAATTGGACTTTTTCCCTTGCAAAAAAAGACATTGGATTTTTTCCCAATGACAAATATAATGTTGAAAAGGAAGGGGGTCTTGTGTTTGTCTCGAACACAGGTACAAAAGATTCCAATTCCCTTGTAAAAATTATTTAGGGCCGTATTGGTATTTTACTACCTCGTCCAAAAAATTTTAACACTAATTTTATAAATACTCTCTCCGTCCATAAGTCCTTTTTTATCGGATACACGAATTAAAAAATAGAAAATATAAGATATTCTAAAAATAAGAGAGAGTGAAGATGTATTAGAAAGAAAAACAATTATCTTAAAAAGTGAGAAAGACTTATAATTTAAAAAAAATTGGTAATACTTATTTGAGACAAAGGGGGTATGTTTTATCATTCGCTTTATTCAATTTTATTTTACAAATTAAAAAATAAATTTGTCATATTTAAAGCATCTTTTATAAATTATTGAATAAGATGCATAATCAAATATAAAATCTAAAAGTAAAAGTGAAAAGAATTTTGAGATGAAAGTAGTAATTTCTTTTAGGCTATTTGGAACGCAAATTTCACAGAAAAAAGTATAAAATGTGATAAATTCATGCATTCCAAAGGAAACCCTACAATAGTTATATGGGCCAAGCTACTTGATAATTTGCATCTTAAACATCAGTCAACTCGTTGTGGCATAAAAACTTTAAGGCTCGTTAGATTATTTCTCAAGTCACCATGACTAGAGAAGGACTAGAAATGATTG